>RJWJ010015790.1:0-35588 GCA_004363605.1 Indri indri
GGATGGACACACTTGAAGCTTGGACTTGGGGGGAAGGGGGGAAGGGCATCATATGTAACCTAATCATCTGTACCCCCATAATATGCTGAAATAAAATAAATAAATAAATAAATAAATAAATAAAAATAAATGCAATGTAAATAACCAGAAAAAAAATGTGCAAAATCCAGCCAGACACAGTGGCTCATGCCTATAATCCCAGCACTTAGGGAGGATGAGGAAGGAGGATCACTTGAGGCCAGGAGTTCAAGACCAGCCTGGCCAATATAATGAGACCTCATTTCTATAAAAAATTTTTAAGTTAGCCGAGCATGGCGGTGCATGCCTGTAGTCTCAGCTATGTGGGAGGCTGAGGCAGGAGGATCACTTGAGCCCAGGAGTGCAAGGCTGTAGTGAGCTATGATGATGCCACTGCGCTCCAGCCTGGGTGACAGAGTGAGACCCTGTCTTAAAAAAAAAATTTGCAAAATCCAAATGTAATCCTGAAAGACAAAATAAAACACATGGAAGCCATCATTTATTGTTGAGTAAATTAGACAGCATCATATGTTTACCGACTCTTCCTAAAGTTAATGTAAAAATTTAATGTCATCCCAATAGACATAACATTATTCTTCTGTCCCAAATGAATTGATTCTAACTTTTATGTGGAAAAATAAACAATGAAGAATAGCCAGGACGACCATGCAAAAGAAGAATAACGAATAGGGTTAGTTCTACTAGATATTAAGACATACAATAGGCCAGGCGTGGTGGCTCACGCCATAGTCCCAGCGCTCTGGGAGGCTGAGGCAGGAGGATCACTTGAGCTTAGGAGTTTGATCTGAGCAAGAGCAAGATCCCATCTCTACTAAAAATAGAAAAATTATCCAGGTGTCAGTGGTGTGTATCTGTAGTTCCAGCTACTCAGGAGGCTGAGGCAGGAGGATCACTTGAGCCCAGGAGTTTGAGGTTGCTGTGAGCTACGAAGATACCACTGCACTCTAGCCCAGGCTATAGAGCGAGACTCTGTCTCCAAAACAAAACATAGCAAAAACAAAAACAAAAAAAGCAAAAACAAAACCAAAAAACCCCAAGAACCAAAAACAAACAAAAAAACCATACAATAAAGTACTATGATTAAACTATGCTAACAAAGCATAAAAACACATAAACCATTGGAACAGAGTAGGAAATTCAGAAGTAGTCCACAGCACATTGGGAAATTTGGGCTAACTAAATATGTATATTATTTATTATATCTAGTGATATATAACAAATTACAAAAATTTAGCAGCTTAAAACAACACTCAAACCTAACAGTTCCTGTGGTTCGGAAGCCCAGACGTTACTTAGCTGTGTTCTCTGCTTAGTGTCTCACCAGGATGCAATCCAGGCGCCACTGGGGCTGTGGTTTCCTCAGAGAATTGATTGGGGAAAAACAAACTCCCCACCTCTTTGTCGTTGTTGGCAAAATTAATTTCCTGTGTCTGCAGGACTGAGGGTTTCCGTTTCTTGCGGAAGTCTGCCCTCAGCTCCTGGAAACCACATGCAGTCCATTGTCATGCATGCTTCTTGAACATGTCGGCTTCCTGAACATCTGTAAAGACAGGAAGGGGAGAGATTGACTAGAGCAATACTGCTAGTCTTGTGCAATGTAACGTCATCATGAGAGTGACAGTTCATCACTCTGGCCACATTGTATTGGTTAGAAGCAAAGTCCTGCCCACACTCCCGGGAAGGGATCACCTACAGGTGTGAATATCAGAAGGTGAGAATCACCTGACAGTCTGTCCACTGCAATGTGCCGTCTCAAAGCATGGGAAACAATGAATATTTAGTACAAGGTTGGTAAAACTGGATAGACATTTCAAAACCTGTGTATCTTTATCTAACATCATGCACCAAAATAAAATCCAAATGGATTAGAAATTCCAAGTATAAAAATGAAATCATTCAAGTATTAGCAGAAAATATGCATGCATGTCTCAATAACTTGGGAATGGAAAAGCCGTATTTAAATATAACTCAAATTCAAAAATATTGGTAATTTCACTATATTAAAAAATGGTGACAAAAACATAAGCAAAATCAAAACACAAATTTGGAAAAAATATTTACAATTCATATCATAGACATAGGGATTAATTTTCTTAATATATTAAGAACTCTTAAAAATGAAAAGACCAAATTTTTTAAAATTTATTATTTATTTATTTATTTCAAAATATTATGGGGGTACAAATGTTTAGGTTACATATATTGCTTTTGCACTGTGTGAGTCAAAGCTACAAGCGTGTCCATCCCCCAGACAGTGCACACAGCATCCATTAGGTGTGAATTTACCCATTCCCCTCCCCTTCAACTGCCTGATGCCCAATGAATGTCCAAAAAAATTAACAGCACAATCTGTGCACAAAGCATAGGAACAGACACAAACCATGTAAACACACAAAAAGACTCATAGTAATTTACTTTTACTCATAGTAAAAGAAATACACTTTAAAACTGTGCTGAGATACACATTCCTCACCCACCAGGTTGGCACAAATCTAAAACTTAAGAAGTGACTCTGCTGTTGGCAAGGCTATGGAGAATCATGCACTAAATGGAAGGGAATTTGGCAATATCTCACAAAATTGCAGATTCATTTACCTTTGTATCCAGCTATTTCACTTTTAGGCATCTCACTTTAAGGTTCACATCAACAAATACAAAAGAGCATATTTCCACGATTATTCACTGTGGCATTAGGATAAAGGTAACCCAAAGTCCAATAATAGAGTTGAATAAGCTACGGTAACAGACTGCCTAAATAAACTATGAAATAAAACTTTAAAAGGTGACACACATTTGAAGCGATCTTCAGAATATATTAAGTACAAAAAGCAAGGGCAGAATAGTGTGTATATAATGTGCTTCCTTTTGTGTTCAGATAAAGACCTTTTGCATACCATTTTTGCAGAACTTACCTGTTGTATAATAGTTTTCGTTTACCTTAGATTGAGGTTCCATGAAGCAGAGGTTTTCTTATCTGTTTTCTTATTTGTTTTGTTTGTCTCCAGTATTCAGAGTACATTAAATGATTGAGACAGACATAAACAGGCTGTTTCTTCTCTGTCTCTTTCTCCTCTTTCAGGAATTTGACATAGACTCTTTGGAGCCCATTCTCTGATTATCTTTAATAATTGAATTGTGCTCCAAACCTCATGATTCAGGCTCCAAGCACCTCAAGTGAGTTTCTTCTGGGTCTACAACTCTTGGACACTGGTTGAAGGACCTCCCTCCCATCTTCCTTGGGTTGCTTGGTAACAACATTCAGTAATTAGCTTTATTGCTCCCATGTGAATTACATATCACTGCTTTAATTAATGCCTCAGACAAACATTCCAGGAACTCTAGTGAAATATTCAATCCTTTCTACACATCCCCTTGAAGGAATTCCTGCTCTTGTCCTTGAATATTTATGATGATGGCCAGTATTTTCACTTTATTACATATTCTACATGCATTCAGTCACAGTGCTCAGAAAAATGTTGCTTTGACTTATCTCCAGCCTTCAAGGTTTTATTTTCTCTGTTTTTGCAAAAGATTAGATACAGTACAAAATCAATGCAGCAGAAACCTGATAACCCACCTGGGCTAAGAAATTGCTTTATTTTTGGGGCTGTACCTTTATGAAAAATGTGATGTAAAAATGTATTCAACCCACTCATCTGTTTGCACCAACTCAATTTTCATAACTTTGTGTACTAAAGGGTATTTGTTTTTCTTAGTGTATTTATTTTTCTTTATTACATTTATGTGTGTATTTATTTTTCTTTATTACATTTTTTTCTTCTCAAGTATACATTTTATTCTCCTATGATAATCTGTTTATTTTAAAACTTGATTATATAACAAATAAAATATTTTAAGCTTGCTCAGGGATGCAATGATCCTTTCCCTCAAGGCCAACTGCAAAAAAGAAAACCACATCAATACTGGCAAACAGAGGAAACTGTGAGAAGAATCAGTGAGGTAATTGGAAAACAAATTTGCCTGTTATTGCAACAAAAGAAGAATTATAGCTGAGATAAATCAGAAATCAATAACAATGGTTACTTATAAGGGGTAGGACAAGAGGGATCAGGATGGAAACAGAATTTCCTTTTGTGTGGTTATGAGGTCCACAACTTATTTTCAAATGGTTCAGAAAAAAATGTTGAGATGAGATGGCTATGCAGATGAGAGGTGACAGACAGGTGATAGATTCATGGGGTGAGGTTAAGAGACAGATGAAGGCAGATGTTTAATAAATAAATAGAAGAGTGATGGATGAGGGATGTGTAAAGCCAATGTGGCAAAATTCATTAGAATGAGGTAATACTTGGCAGGGGAAAATGGCAAAGCAGTAGATAAAACAGAATATCTTTCAATCTCAAGTGCCATAAATTCCTAAACCACAAACATTTCTTAAGAGAGACTTCAAGTTTATAAGGTGGGTAAGAAGTATTTCTGATATACTCTTTTCTTTAAAAAAAAAACAAAAAACTAAAAATAACATAAAGATTGACAACCACAATAGAAACCATGACTTCATATTCAATGGATGGGTAGTAATATTAGATAAGAAAGCCTAAATTCCTGAGGACGTAAAGGAAGCCTTCAAGGAGAGGTCACGCAGAGACCGAGGTTTAAAGTGTCTAGGAGGATTCCCTGGTGGCCAAGTGAGGAGGAAGGCTGCTGGCTGGTTGTACAGCACCAGGCTGTTGCAGGGATGTGGAAGGCATGGTGACTTTGGGGATAAAGTCAAATACGGACGGCTTTAGGCCATGATGGGTTAAGGTTGTATATTTTCTGTCAATGATGAGAAATTGATGAGTATTAAATGATAACAGCATGATCTTCTGGAGGGAACTCAAGGGCTGCAGGAGAAATCTGAGTTGGAGGAAGAGGTAAGAGGCCACCCACATGGTGCTCATCCAGGTGATGATCAAGGTTCAGGGCTCTGGTGGCACCTGACTCGGTGATGGCATAGGCTCAATTCCACTCCCGGAGGACAGAGTGGGACTTGTCTTGCCAGCCACTGAATCCCCAGTGCCTGCTGTTCTGCCAAGCACGGGTTTCTGAAATTTCTGTCCAAGTTACTGGAGTCACAGAAGTGCCCTTTTCCAAAATAGGAAATGAAGAAGGTTCTTGGAAGTAGAAAATACAGAAATAAGATTTACTTGGGGTGAAGAACCAGAGTTAGGGCTTAGAAAAAGGGCCAGTCATCCTTGCTAACACTGGTGAGAACCTGGAATTGTTTGTGATTATTGTTGTCGTGTGTGTGTTTGAGTGGTTTAAATATATTCAAAGTAAGCTGAATGTCCATGCTGATAATGTATCTTAAGATAAATCATTCATACCTGCAACTGTGCCCACCTTATTAACTTTTAATTTTGTACTGAACCTAACCGCTGTGCTTCAAAAGACAAGTAGGAAAAGAAGAATCACTAAATCAGTGGTTCTCAACTTGGGGTGCTGTTTTGAGTTATCTGAGGGCCTTTACAAATAATAACGGATCCTGGCACACACCTCCAGGCCAGTTATAGCAGAATGTCCTGGAGGAGCGGGGGTCCAGCTCCCCAGGGGACTACAGTGTGCAGCGAAGGGTGAGAGCCTTTGCACAATAGCAAAATCAGGGGATATTCAAAAATAGAAAGATTTCTTTAACTTTAATTAATGTGATCATTTCACTAATTCCTCTAGTAGAATATAGAACCTTAATGTGTAGGCATTCTGGATAATTGTTAATTTAGTTTTCTTCATAAATTTTTGTTGACTGGAAAATTAAATGAAATCCATTGTTTGAGTTTGACCCTTAAGAGCCACGGGTAATGATTGAATTGCAGTACAAGGCATAAATTGTGGTCCAGTTCCTGGTTGAATTAAAGAAAGTCCTACTGTCTCCAGTAGCCTAATATATGTTTTACTGGACCTCAGGTTCATTGAAAAATAAGGTGCCTGGGCATTTCGATTTCTAGATCCCCTCATAAGTCTAAAGTAGGTGACTTCCTTTATGATCTTTTAATGTGAAAGACAAAATTGAGTCATGTATTTTTTATTTATTCCATTCACATTTGAATTTCTCAAAGTTGCCATATAAATGTATACTAAAAAGTCATATTGAAATGTTCATTTCAAAACCTATCCTTAATTTAAGAAGGTCTAGTGCCATTTTGATACCATTTTTATGCAGTATTCTTAGAAAACATATTTCTGTCTTACCTATGTGTGTATCTGCATTGATATATTCATTATATTTTACACGTGCACACATGTATGCAAACATTGGGTGTGTTTACCTTTGACAAAGTCAATAATTCCTATTACAATTCGGTTTAGATGTCAAGCTTGGGGAATTATGAGGTGCTGGGGTTTATACTTGGGACTCAAGTTGTATAGAACTAAGGTGTGTATGTTCAGCTTTCTAAAACATTTCTATTATCCGGCCCTCATTCAGCATCTCCACCATCTGTCTTACCTTTTCTGATGTTTTAACTTCCACACTGATCTCTGTCTGTCTCTATTTTAGAGACCCAAAGATATTCCAGGGCTGGAGTTGGTCAGTATCAGCTGTGGGTCTATATCACCACCATCAACTAAAAACTGTGATTTAGACCACTTAGGATACAGAAGCTGAGTTCTGGACACACCAAAGATAGAGAAACAGGCTGACCTAAGTCTTCCTGTCTAAAGTTTTCTGCTCCCAAAAGTGAACCACGGCCTGGAGGAAGTCAGGGCTGGTCTGGGAACATTTATCTTCTCCCTGCTACCAGACACACCCTCTCCATCCAGGTGTGGCCCTCCCGAGGGGACTCCCAGGCTGCCCCAGCAGCCTTGAAGAGCAGGACCCCAAATTACAGCTTAGAGAAGAACACTTTAGGGAGAACACTTCTTGCCCCCATCAGTGACACCCTTGAGGAATCTGTGGATGGGTCCACAATAGGTCATGACTTTGAACACGTTGGGGTGCACAGTCTGAAGGAGGAAAGTGGGGAGAAGACTGGAGCAGGAAGCCACAAAAGTGGCACATAGGATCTGGGGCCTTCTGTGCTGACTTCCCTTCCTGTACACACAGGTCAGTTTTCAATCACTTCTGCGCCCACCGCTTTTAGTAAGAAACAACTAATAAAGGCAAATTCCCCTTTGAATCCATAATGTGTTTTTTGTTCACATGATTCACACACATTTTATCCTTTCAAGTTCTCTGATTCCTCTACAATGATGTCATTAGACCTAAAAACTAATGATATAATGCCTATAAATGTGCTTACAATTAAGAGTATAGTTATGACTAGAAAGCGAACGATATAGAACATGATTGCAAGAATATTTGCAGCTAGGTCGAAAAGTTATTTTGATGGTTCCTTTCATTTTACTATCCTAACTATCTTCCCAGCTGTCAAGCCTTTACTTGTTCCCAACAGTTGATGTTGAAGTTTAATTCCACTGTTGTAGATGGAATAGTGTCCCCCCAAATTCGTTTTGAGTGGAACCTCAAAATGTGACCTTATTCAAATAGGGCTTTGAAGATGTAATTATTTAAGCTGTATTCATCTCAAGATGAAATCACCCAGGACTTAGGGTGGATCCTAAATCCAATAGCATCTTTGTAAGAGAAAGGAGAGGGAAGTTTGAGAGATGCACGGAAAAGGAGGCCATGTGAAGGTGAAGATGGAGACGGAGACTGCAATGACGTGTCTGCAAGCCAAGGAACGCCAAGCATTTCCAGCGACACCAGAACAAGGCGAGAGGCACAGAACTGATTCTGCTTCAGAGCTTCCAGAAGGAACCAACCCTGACAACACCTTGATTTTGGACTTCTGACCTCCTCAACTGTGAGAGAATAAATTTCTGTTGTTTTAAGCCACCCAGTTTGTGACCATTTGTATGACAGCCCTGGGAAGTGAATACACCTACCTTTACAAATCAGTATCCTAAGGGAGGCAGGGTGCTGGTATGTGGAGTCCTGTCTGCCTGGCTGTGCTGGCTGTTAGGTATGCCTCCTCCAGCCTTTGAGTGCACATGTGCCCTTTTGAGATGCCCTATTGCTATATGCAAGGTACGGAAAGACACAGACTATTCTACAGTTGGAGGTAAACTGTTTATTCTTATCTAAGACCTCCACTCTCCACAGCCATCCATCCACTCCTCTGCCTGGATGTGGGCCACGCTGCACCCAGAGTAGCTGGTTCTCAGATTTCCCAAAACCTGTCTGATGTTTCCATCTACCTGCGGGACAACTGTGTCTGCACTTTTCTCTCTCCTCATGTGACTTTTTTCACGGCCCTCCCTGTAAGGTAGGAATTCCCCTTGCGTCCTGTGTCTGTTATGCACCGTGGCTCACAGCAAAGTTCTCTTCTCAGATCTCCAGGTTTGGCTCCAGACATGTGACAGCCAGGATTTCAACATCATGGCCTCTGAAAAGTGTGATTGAAACTAAAAATTGAGCAGTGGCTATTTCATTGTTGTGAGTGGTATCTGCCCTCTTCCAGAAGTAATAAATGCTGTTGATTCAGTGGTGGGGAGCCACAGGGCAAACTGCCTTACTGTAAGCTAAAAATACAGTAGCTAATCATCTTCCAAGACGTTACCCACCTACACAGTCTTCCATGCATTCATCAATTCTGTTTTCAAGTGTCTAATGTGTTCTGGGCCCTAGAGGTGACAGGAGCATTCTCGACTTCAGGAACCTCACAGTATACAAATGCCATCACCATGATAATAGGAATTACGATGCAGTGTAACAAGGTCCTAATGTGTAAGCACTAGCTCTGCACGAACCCTTGGAGGAGCAAAAAACCAAACTGACAGATTATTGCCTTCCACCCCGTCACCCCTGTGTGCTATCTCCATCATCTCTATATGGCTGGCAGGGGTGACAGTACAACGGTTTAACCAGGCACGCAGAACAAATACTGGCCCTGTGAACAAAGCAACGGCCAGTCAGCATGGACACGGCCATAAACAACCAGTGCCCACCTTGTCCCTTGCTTGATAAGTTTTCTGATTTCTAGTATTTGAAGCCCTTTTTAGTTGTTGTGGGGTAGGATTGATGACCCGGTGAAACCTCTTTCTCTGCAGGTGAAACACTGAGAGGTGCTGTGCCCAGCACAAGGCCTGTTACCCTTCTTGGCCTCTAGGGGGAGCCCGAGGCTCTTCACCCGCAGAAGACTCGGAATTAAAGTGAAGATCTGTTCAGGAGGAGGGGTCTTGCTTCTGACTCCTTACCAGAAGTTGCTCCTTTCAGAGACGATAAAGAACGTAGGCTCTGTCTGCTCCCTCCATGCTCTGCAGCCCAAGGGGGCCCCTTCTCTTGAGATGCTCCTGCCTCCTGCAGCAGTCAGTCTCCTAGGCAACCGTTCCCAGCTGCCAGGGCCAGAACATGTGCTCTCTGCCTCTTGTCTCCCTTGATCTTCCTTCCACTGCTATCTGGGAGGTGTCCTCTGGGAGGGTTGCCATATAAAATACAGGACGTCCAGTTAAATTTTAATTTAAGGTAAGTAGCAATATCTTTTTAGTATGAGTGGGTCCCAAACGTTGCATGGGCCATACTGCCTCTGAGTGCCAACACAGCAGGAGCGGGCCCTTCCATAGGTCTTGCCCTGCACCTGGAACCCCGCCTCTGGTTAGGAGCTGGAGGTTGTGTAGATGCACCTGCCTGTCATGGCCAAGTTGGCACTAGGGTGTGCCTGGGCCCCCAGCTTGATCCTGGCGACGCTCCCTGATTACAGCCTGATTTCTGTGGCCCACGCTGAGCTTACTTTGTGATTCCCCAACCCACTTTGCTGCTGTGGTCTCGAGCCACACCTCTAGTATGGAGGCAGAGAGTCAAGTGGTGGTCCCAAGGGTAATATATTAATACAACAGCTCCAAGATTCATTTCCATCGCGTTCAAACTTGCTCTAAAAAGGTTGAGAAATAGAGGGATTTTTTTTTATGTCTGAAATGTATCAGGTTTAATTTAAAAGATTAAAAATGTAGTTATATTTTACATTCTTAAATCCTGAAGAAAAAAATGTGTCCTACTCAATTGCTTTAGCTATGACTGCAAGCAGTGACATTCTGCTGGTGGCATTCGGAGTTCTATCTTTGAATGCTGTGGTAATCACTCGCTTCCCTTCAAGTCTGTCGTGTCTGGCATGAAATTTAAGAATTTAAAATACCAGATCAGCAGGCGCACACCCAACAGACATGGCACATTTAAATGTGCAATTAAGGATTACTCCTCGGGTCTGTTCCAATGTAAAAAGTGAGGCAAGTGGTGACTGACAGTAAAACAAAAACAAACAAAAACCCTAAACTAAATAAATGAAAAATAAATACTTCTACCAGAATGGTAGTGGCGTTCAAGGTTACAGATAAGGAATTTGGTAATTACTGCCCTACTCTCTGCTTCTATGTTATCAACTTTTTTTCCCCCAGATTCCACATATGGGTGAGATTATGAAGTATTTGTCTGTGACTGGGGAGGGGGAAGGAGAGGATGGCTAGAGGTGGGTAAATGGGTATGAAGTTACAATTAGATAGGAGGACTAAGTTCCGGTGTTCCATTGTACAGTAGGGTTAGGATGGTTAGCAGTAAGGTATTGTCTGTTACAAAATAGCTAGAAGAGAGGCTTTGGAATGTTCTCACCACAAAGAAATGCTAAATGCACAAAGTGACGGTCATGCTAAATACCCTGATTGGATCATTATACAACATACATATGTATCGAAACATCAAATCATACCCTACAAATCTGTACAATTATGTGTCAATTTAAATAAATAAATAAATAATTAATTAAAAAAAAGAAATTTGAGATTCACTCACTTATGATGTAGCCAGACTGGGTAAATCCAGCTCCCTCTGGCTTTCTCTGAGCAGATGCCTCAAAACCAGATCAAGATTCTCCAGTTGGCCAGTTGGCTGAGGACACCCAGCGTCGGGGCAAACTCTGGAGAAGGAGCCCTGTTTCCTTGGCTATTTTGCACCAACCACCGTATGCACATGGCACAGAGTAAATGCTTGATTAGTGTTTGTTGAATTAATTTGTTGATGTAAACATAATGGGGGAGGATGATGTATAGGTGGGAAAATCCCACCCCAGTGTTGATTTACAAAATCAACTCTAATAAATAGATGAAGTTGGCATCTCCCTTTTCTGCAACTTTCTCCCATCCATTGACCTCGTGTATGCTGAATAAAATATAATAACGTGCCTCTAATATAGGCATGGCCAGAAATCCATTCTGAGAAATTGCTGGTACTTTCAATATTTTGCACGATCATTATGAGCTTGAGAATCAGGGTATGCCTGCATTCTAATGGCGTTCCAACTCTCGCTCATGGCTAAATGTACAAATATTAAGTCATTCTCTAATTTAGAAAGAGCAAAGTCTCACATTTAGCAGGTCTATTTCTGATACTGCACACATAGAGTCGTTTCAGGTATAGCCAGTGATTAAATAGGATCTTGGAAGTAATTTAGTGTAGCAATGCTTCAGGAAAGTGGCAGATGAAAAATAATGTGAGCAAGAGCAAAATAACACATCTAGAAAAAGAAAAAGAAGCTTCAGCTATTTTTGTAACATTCTGAGCTTTTTGAACTTTCAGCTAGGATCCAAGAAATGGACCTAAGATTCACTATAGACCATTTACTGAAGACATTACTTAAATGTGCCTCTGCCGCTATCAGAAAGGTCAGTCAAATGTTCCGAATCACCAGGAAGGACGGGATACAATCCAGAAAGAATTCCCTTCCCCGTGTGCAGAATCATGGTGTGTCTTACACCTCAGTTGTGCAATTGCTTAAAGTTCTAGTGGCTGGAGGACAAGAAAGTTCTAGCAGGACCAGCATAAGCTTGAATAAAGGAAACTGAAATAATCACTATGTTGGAGGCCCTTGTGAGAAGGGAGAAACTGAATCTTTTTTAGATTGTGTGGTGTGTAATAAGAGGAAATTTGTAAAAGCAAAAATCAGACCTCAACCACGTGTTTGGAATTTCACATACATGTTTAGGAGAAATGAACGATAGTATTAATTTGTAAAACAAAATAAAAATCATCTTATTAATTTAAGTAGTGGTAAAGTTGGAAAATCTACATAAATTCTAAAAGAATCAAGATAAACACATCTTTTATCCTTTGAGTTTATTGAGAACAAATAATATTTGGAAGGATATTTTGAATGAAACAACATTCCCGTAAAGTGCTTCACGTGGGAGCAACGAGCATGCCCAGTCCCCAGATGTTGGTTTCTTACACCATTCTTCAGTGAAATGAATCAGGGCTCCCTGGATAAATGGCTGATTCTAGAGTTGGGGCAGGTAATATACAAGATGAGCCTGGAGCACCTTATAGTAACAGAAAGTACAGAGGTGCTCAAAAAATCAGATGATAGGTTTGACAAAGAAACCCACTGAAATCTCCCAGTGGTCAAAACTGAAACAATTTAAGCAACGAAATAAATGACATTTTACTGGATCATAAGGTGTAGTGTAAAATAAATACCCATGAGTCTATGCTGGTATAAACACATGACTGAATGCATAAATAAGCAACAGAAAATAAGCGAATCTCCATATACAGCCCAAATAATTTACGTAGCTATTCTGCTTCAAAGAAGTGAAACAGATCTCCCCAGCCCTTAAATGTGGGCTTCCTTCCAATGTAATTTCCAAAATGATTTCGTTCCAAAGAGTACAGTATGGAAAAAGGAAACAAAGAGTAACTTTACAGAGGAGAAACCTGAAATTTCAGCCAGGTAATCAAAGTCAGTGTCAGAGTGATGCCATGCTGATTGTACGCACCTGTGATGTGATATCATTAGAATGGCACTTTGCCCCTGTGCTCTTCTTCCCAAGAACCCATAAACGCAATGTAACCATGGGAAAAAAAATCAGACAAACCCAAACTGAAGAAAATTCTACAAAATATCTGACTAGTACTCCTCAAAGCTGTCAAGGCCATCAAAAACATGGAAAGTCTGAGAATCTGTCACAGCCAAGAGGAGCCCGGGAAGACGTGACCATTAAATACACTGTGGGATACTGGATGAGATCTTGGAACATAAAAAGGTCATTAGGGAAAAACTAAGGAAATCTGAATAATGTGTGGACTTTAGTAAATTAAAAAATCATTTATAGTGCCGTAAGACCCAGATTTCCAGAATGGGCATTATTCAAAATATTTTTAAAATGAGAGAACTATGAAAATAAATACATGGGAGGAGATGGACTGAAGCAGGAGGAGCCCATAATCAACTTATACACTTGAAAATGCAGGGCCTCTGTGTCCTGAGATTCCTTCTGGAGGTAAAATTAGACAGAGCAGTTGTTTGCTGTCGACACAGCAAGTGAATCAGCATGTTGGCCTCACAGCACCAAGCAGCCAGGAAGATTTTTTTATTTTTTTACCTGGTAATCACATTTCATAAAAAAGTGAAGCTTAGACGTGAGCCATGGGTAAATGCTGTGTTTATAACCATGGCGTTATGTTAAAAATATGCTTCTCAGTGTGTGACTTTGAAACCAGGGAGGCTGTGTCCTTCCGTGGCTGTTATGTGAAAGTGCCCATAGACCTGGCTCCCAGACCTCTCTCATCCACACTACAGGGTTGAAGAGGAGGATATTTTTTGAATAGATAAAATGTGAGCTTCTCGCCTTGTTTTAAGGAGCAGTATCTAGTCCCCCAGACAAAATTTCCTGTTTGTTTATTGCATTCAATTACTTGCCCTGACCATCCACTCTGTGCCTTGCACTGTGCTCACAGCTGGGGACATACAAATGCATAAAGGGGGAAAGATTCTGGAAACATGGTAAAGAATCAGGAATATGTCTCCATACTGAGACAACAGTTGCACTGGCAGAATCTGTCTTATGTAACTGTTTTGGAACTCTGGAGTCTACTGAAAGCTTGCATCTTTCAGGGGAAGGCTTTGATGGTAAACTATGGTTAATTCTGGCTAATTCCAACTTTTAGCATAGCAACAACTACCCATCCCCCACCACCAGCCCTGTGGCAGGCAGATGTGCATGTGTTCCCGGAGCAACTGGCACACAGCTGTGGGAGCCAAGGTGAGCAAACACTCTGTCCTCCAGGTATCAGGGATCTGGGCTCTCATTGCTGATTGATGCTTCTCATCACAGAGGTGCAAAGATGTGGGTGGCTGCTGTACCTCTTCCAGTCCTTGCAAGCCCTCTATAGTCATTGTTGTTGCACCTGCCTCCATTGTTGCAATGCCCTCCTAGGGCTGAAGTGACTACCAAGGGATTTAAAGGGGCAGAGTTCTTTTTTCCTTTTTAAAGGGCCAGTGCCCTCTCCCTCCCTGCCTTTTTGGGGGCCAGACATTAAACATTAGTTAATTCAAAAGCAACTGCATATATAGGAAAAGTTAGAAAGTGACCACGCATGCTCAGGGAAAGGTGCAGGCACAGAAAAGACCTGGTAAGATGTTAAGTTGACACCTCAGGTTGATCTTTGGCACGGAGATAGCCAGAATAAAAAAAGAACACAACAAATAAAAATGCTAACAAAAAATAGCAGACCCTGGGGAAGGAGGAGAATCTGATTTTCAGAGTTACCACATTATTTGATCCAAATGTCCAGTTTTCTGCAAAAGAATAAATCACAAAGCATACAAATAAACAGAAAATTATGATTCATTGAAATGGAAAAAAAAAATCAATATAAACTGTCCCTAAGAAAGACCAAATGGCAGATCTACTAGACAAAGACTTTAAAACCACTTAAAGAAGCTCAAAGAACTAAAAGAAGATATGGAGAAAGTGAAGAAAAAGATGTACGAACAAAGTGGCAGTATCAATAAAGAGAAATTCTAAAAAGAAAACCATAAGAAATTTTGGAGCTGAAAATACAATAATCGAAGTGAAAAATTCATTAGAGGGATTCAAAGGCAGACTTGAGCATGCACACTAATCAGTGAATTTGAAGATAGGTTAATGAAAATTATCGAGTCTGAGGAACAGAAAGATAAAAGATAGAAGAAAAGTGAACAAGTCCTAAGGGACCTGCAGGGCACTATCAAGCAGACCAACATAAGAAACGTGGGAGTTTGAGAAAAAGAAGAAAGAGAGAAAGGGGCAGAGAGAAATTTGAAGAAATAATGGAAAAATATTCTTTTCCACATTTGATGAAAGACACAAATATAAACATCTAGAAGCTTAATAAAGTTCAAAAAGATGGACTCAGAGACTCACACTGAAACACAGTATAATCAAACTTTCAAAAGCCTAAGAAAAAGAGAAAATTTTGAAAGTGACAAGAAAGAGGTGACTCATCATATATTAGGGATCCTAATAAGACTGTCAGCAGGTTTCTCACCAGAAATTTTGGAGGCCAGAAGGCAGCAGGCCGATATATTCAAAGCACTTAAAGAAAGAAAAAAAAAAATCTGCCAACCAAGAATACTATAACTGGCAAAGCTGATCTTTAAAAGTGAGAAAGAAATTAAGAAATTCCTGATAAACAAAAGCTAAGGGAGTTTATTATCACTAAACCTGCCCTGCATGAAATGCTCAGAGGAGTTCTGCAGGGTGAAATGAAAGGACATTAGACAGTAAATTTGAGATATATGAAGAAATAAAAATTTAAATAAAGGTAAATACATGGAAAATATAAAAGCTAGTATTATTGTAACAACAGTTTGTAACTACTTTTTTTGTTTTCTATAGGATTTAAGAGACAAATATACTTTTAAAAAATTATTAGTCTGACAGCAAGTATTATTGTAACTTTGGTTTGTAACTCAACATTTTGTTTTCTATATGATTTAAGAGAATAATGCATTTAAAATTATTAGTTTATGTTTTGGGACACACACTGTATAAAGATACAATTTTAAGACATCAACAATCGAAAGAAGCAGGAGACAGAGATGTTAAGGAGTTTTTGTATGTTATTGAAGTTAAGCTGGTAGAAATTCAAATCAGAGAGTTGTCACTTTAGGATGCTAAATGTAACCCCCATGGTAACCACAAAGAAAATAGCTGTAGATTAAAGGTAAAAGGGCATTAGAAAGAAATTTAAATGCTTCATTATAAAAAAATCAACAAAACACAAAAGATGACAGCAATGCAGGGAATGGGGTGTGGGAAGCTATAAGGCATAAGGAAACAAATAGCAAAATGACGGAAGTCCTTACTTTTCATTAATTAATTTAAATGTAAATGGATTAAAACTTCTAATCAAAAGACAGAGGTTTGCAGAATGGATTTTAAAAACTGATCCAACTATATGCTCTCTGTAAAAGACTTTAAATCCAAGCACACAAATAGATAGAAAATGAAAGAATGGGAAAAGATATTCCATGCAAATAGCAACTAAAAGAGAGCAAGAGTGGCTGTATTAATATCAGACAAAATAGAGTTTAAGTCAAGAATATGTACAAGAGAAAATGAAGGACATTACATACTAATAAAATTTTAATACAATAAGAATATACAGCAATTGTAAATATTTACACACTTAAATAACAGGCCATCAAAAGATATGAAGCAAAAACTGACAGAATTGAAGTGAGAAATAGAACATAGAACATAGAACTCTACAATAATAGTTGGAGACTTCAATACCCACTCTCAGTAATGGATGGAACAGCTAGACAGAAGATAAGCAAGGATATAGAGGACTTAAACAACATAATAAACTAACTAACTCCAACAGACATATACGGAATATTACCTAACAACAACAGCACACACATTCTTCTTATGTGCACATGGGACATTTTGTAGAATAGAACATATGTTAGGCCACAAATTAAGTCTTAACAAATTTAAGAAACTAGATTTCATATAAAGTACCTTCTTTGACCACAATAGGATAAAGTTAGACCAATAACAAAAGTAAAATTAGAATTCACAAAATTGTGGAAATTACAAAACACACTCTTAAATAAAGAATAGATCAAAGAAGAAATCACAAGGGAGATAAGCAAATACTTAGGAGATGGGTGAAAACAAAAACACAATGTACCTAAGACTTAGGGGAAACAGTAAAAGTAGTGCTTAGGGGGAAATTATAGCTACAAACACATTAAAAAACAAAGAAGATCTCAAATTAACAACCTAACTTTACAACTTAAGGAACTAGAAAAAGAAGAACAAACTAAATCCAAAGCTGGTAGAAGGAAGATAATAATGAAGATTAGAGCAGAGATGAACCAAAAAAATATATATTCAAAAACAGTAGAGAAAATCAATGAACCAAAAGTTGTTTCTTTGATAAGATCAACAAAATTGACAAATCTTTAGATAGACTAAAAAAGACAATACTCAAATTACTAAAATCAGAAAAAAAAAAATGGGGACATTACTACCTGTTCTACAGAATTAAAAATGAATTATAAGAGAGTATTATGAACAATTGTATGTAAAAAAATTAGATAGCCTAAATGGATGAATACCTAGAAACACAAAATGTACCAAGACTAAATCACAATGAAAGAGAAAATCTAAATAGACCTATAACTAACTAATAAGGGAGATTGAATCAATAAACAAAACTCTCCTGGAAAAAAAAAAAAACAAAACACAAAATCCTTGGACCTGATGACTTCACTGGTGAGTTTGTAAAACTTTTCCAAACAAAATTGAAGAGGAGAAAATACTTCCTAACTCATTCTACCAGGACAGATTACATTGATACCAAAAGCAGACAAAGGCGCTACAAGAAAAGAAAACTACACAACAACATCTTTTATAAACATTGATGTAAAAAGTCCACAACAAAATACTAGCAAATCAAATTCAATAACACATTAAAAGGATACATTAACCACGACCAAGTGAGATTTATTTCTGAAATGCAAAGATAGTTTGATATACAAAAATTGATCAAGGAAATAGACCATATGAACAGAGTGAAGGGTGAAAAAACCCACATGATCATCTCAGTTGATGCATAAAAAGCATTCAACACACTTTTATGATTAAAACACTCTATAAACTAGAAATAGAAGTAATCTACCTCAGCATAATAAAAGCCATATATCAAAAACCCACAGTAAACATCATACTCAGTGGTGAAATGCTGGAAATGTTTTATTTAAGATTGGAAATAACACAATGATGCCTGCCTTCAATCTTTCTATTTGACATAGCATTGTAAGTTCTGTCCAGAGCAATTAGGCTAAATAAATAAATAGCATTCAAATTGGAAAGGAAGAAGTAGAAGTATCTTTATTCACAGATGATATGATCTTATATGCAGAAAACCCTAAGCATTCCACAAAAAAATTTAGAACCAATAAATGAATTCAGCAAATTCGCAGCACACAGAAATCAGTTTCATTTCCATACACTAATAATAAATAATCTGAAAAGAAAATTATGGAAATAATTCCATTAATAATAGCATCAAAAAGAAAAAATACTGAAGAATTACCCAAGAAAGTCAAAGACTCTTGTTCAATGGAAACTACAAAACATTGATGAAAAAAATTAAAGCAGACATAAATAAATGTTTACGTGTGGGAAAACTTACTATTGTTAAGATGTCGATACTACCCGAAACAATCTACAGATTCAATGCAATCCCTATCAAAATCCCAAAGACATTTTTTAAAGGAATTTTTTTAAAAGTCCTAAAATTCATATGAAACCTCAGGGAACACCAAGTAGCCAAAACAATCTTAAAAAAACAAGAAGAAACTTGGAGGACTCACACATCCTGATTTCAAAACTTACTACAAAACTACAGTAATCACGACAGTGTGGTACTGGCATAAAGACAGACATATAGACCAACGGAATAGAATAGAAAGCCCAGAAATAAAATTCTCATGTATATGGTCAAAGGATTTTTGACAAGCTTGTAAAGACCATTCAATGGAAAAAGAGTGGTCCTTGCCCCAAATAGTTTTGGGAAAACTGGATGTTCGCATGCACAAGGATGAGGTTGGATCCTCACCTAGCACCACATATAAAAGTAAACTCGAAATGGATCAAAGATCTAAATACAAGAACTGAAACTGTAAAACTTTTAGAAGAAAGCAGAGGGCAAAAGCTTCACAATATTGATTGGCAATGATTTCTTGGATATGACATCAAAGGCACAAACAACCAAAGAAAATAATAGACAAATTGGACTTCATGATTTTTTTTAAATTTATGCATTAGAAGATGATATCGACAGTGCAAAAAGGCAACCCACATAATGGGGGAAAATATTTGAAAATCATGTCTAGGAAGGGATTATTATCCAGAATATATAAAGAACTCCTAAAACTCACATACACAAACAAAAACCAACTAACACAATTCAAAAATTGGCAAAGGACTTGAATATATATTTCTCCAAAGAAGGTACACAAATGTCCAATATGCACATGAAAGGATTCTCAACATCACTAATCACTAAGATACGCAAATTGAAGCTACAATGAGATACCGCCATACACCTATTAGGACAGCTACTATCAAAAAAACAGAAAATAAAAGTGGGCGAGAATGTGGAGAAATTGTGACCATTGTTCAGTGTTGGTGGGGTCATAAAATGATACAGCCACTGTGGAAATTAGTATGGCAATTCCTCAAAAAAAAATTAAAAAGAATTACCATATGATCCAGCAATTCCTCTTTTGGGTATATACCCAAAATAATTGAACACAGGATCTCAAAAACATATTTGTACACCAATGTTCACAGTAGACAGAACCTGAAAGCAACCCAAGTGTCCATTAGCAGATGAATGGATAGGCAAATGTGGTATACACATACAATGGGATATTATTCAGTCTTAAAAAGTAAGGAAAATCTGATAAATGCTATAATATGGATGAAGCTTGAGGACATTTTGCAAAGTGTAGTAAGCTAAACACAAAAAGGCAAATACTGTATGAGGCTACTTGCATGAGGTACCTAACGCAGCCAAAATCATTGAAACAGAAGTAGAATGGTGATTCCCAGGGCCTGAGGATAGAGAGGAAATGGGGAATTATTGATTAATGGGGACAGAATGACAGTCTTGCAAGATGAAGTGTTATGCAGATGGATGGTAGTAATGATTACATATTATTAATGTATTTAATGTCACTGAACTATACACCTAAAATGGTTAAGATAGTAAATTTTGCGTTGTGTGTATTTTGCTGCAATAAGCAAAACTGGGGAAGAAGGAACTGTAAATAGGGATGTTCTTGCCTTCAGACCATCAGGGAAGCAAATGAATCTGTCCAAGGCAGTGGCTAGGTGTTCCCAGAGGCAGCATACCTGTGGTAGTGCAGGGGCACACGGGAAGGGTCTCTGAACAGATTTTGGGGACTGGTGTTGTCATTGTGGAGGACATGACATGGGAAAGGGGGAGCTGATGTGAGGGCAAAGGTCAGACCTTGGGGTGTGGGTGTGACCATGATGGCCTGAACACAGGGCACAAAGGAACGTCCTCCGAGGATGACAGCCAGACATCCTCTGATATGCTGAGGAATTGTTTTTCATCATAAGAAATTTTAGCAGAGGAAGGACATAATTAGTTTTGTATTGAACGCAAGGAAGCCATGTGGAAAACAGTTTGGATGGTGAAATACTGGAAGGCAGAAAGGCAGCTGCCAGCCTGAGGCGAGAAGCAGATGGGCCTGACCTAAGGGCCAGACTAGTAGTGTTCTGGCAACAGCTTAACACCAGCTCTGTGGGGAAAGAGAATAAAAGGCCCTGAATAGTAGCATTTGCCAATTCCCACGGTGTAAATACTCCCAGCACAGCCAATTTCAAACTACCAATGTGACATCAACTGGCTAGCAAAATGACTGAAAATGTAATAATTGAGTTTCCAGAGTTGGTAAGAGACTGAACCTGCCTCAGCACACTGTGACCTCCAGGAGACGAGGAAGGGTGAAAAACCAATAGAGAATGCTCTCATAAGAGGGGAGAGGGGAAAGGGTGACGACTCCCTTTGTGGACATGTCATGATCTTGGAGAAGTCCCTCACCTCCTCTGTACTGGCAAACAGGGAAGCACATGGCATGTGGACAGAGCAACCCTCTGCAAGGTAAAAGTTGCCCTCCTGGGCATCACCTGATGTGGACGGGTCTGCTTCATCCCACCCTGGGGACAGAGAGAGCCAGAGCCTGGAGGGCAGGAGGGATTTCCCCAAGTCACACAAACAGCAAAAGGCAGCACTGGGGCTTGCTTCATCTAGTATTTTTGACCCCATGCCCAGGACTCCCTCCATGTCACTGCTATCAAAATAATAAAAATAAGATGACAGAAAGAAAGGGATAGTAATTTGGCGGAAAATATTTTAAAATTTTACAAAGCCAAGTCACATTATTTGGTGCTAGTATTACCTTAGTTTTAAAGGCAAATAACCTGATGTTAAAAGAGTTAAATAAACAACTTGTTTGATGCTCTGGTCTGAATGTTCATGTCCCCCCCACCCAAATTCAAATGAGGAAACTTAATCTCCAAGGTGATGGTGTTAGGAGGTGGGGCCTTGGGGAAGGGATTAGATCGTGAGGGTGGAGCTCTCATGAATGGGATCAGTGCCCTTATATTGAGGCCCCAGAGAACTCCCTCGCCCCTTCTACCACACGCGGACATGACAAGAAGGTGCCGTCTATGAACCAACAACCTCAGCAGACACCAGGTCTGCTGGTACCTTGATCTTGGGCTTCCCAGCCTTTAGAACTGTGAGAGATAAATTTCTGTTGTTTATAAGCCACCCAGTTTACAGCATTTTCTTATAGCAGCCTGAATGGATTAAGACACTCAAGGCAGCGCTGTGGGTAGGGTGGAATGATGGTACACATATTACCGTAGGAGTGGACTGAACTAGTTCATTCTTCCACTGTGCCTCTTCAATCCAACAACACTCTTATATTATGGGAAGGAATGTATGGCCACATAAGAGTCGACAGATGGCCTTTGATTTTAGCAGCAGGAAAGTGGTTCTCCTCAGTTTTAATTTTTCTGCCACTCAGATTTATTTTCACAGCTGAGAATCATTTAATTTGACTTCAGCTAAGCTAATTTCAAATTATAGACATGAGCAGGGTCTCACTTATTTTCAACTAAATAGGAGACCTTGTTACAGGAAGCATTGTGAGCATCTGGCCTGGGTGGCAGGTTTTCCTTAGCAAATATGGAAGAACCCAGCAACCATCAGCACACAGTGGAATACAGAGTTACCATGTAGCTTGGTGAGTCAGTGGGAAGACGCTGTGTGGGGCTCAGGGCTCTGCAGGGGTGCATGGGGGGAGGTGGGAGGAAGCAGCCAGTGCCCTGCTAGGCTTTGTCAAATCGGGTGATGTATTAGCTATCCATTGCTGTGTAACAAATTACCACCAACTTGGCAAATGAAAATAACAATGATCATATCTCCCAGTTTGAAAGTCAGAAGTTCAAGCAGGCTCATCTGGGTTCTCTGCTCTGGATCTCACAGGTCTAAATCAGGGTGTCAGCTGGGCTGGTCTATGAACTGGAGGCTCTGAGGAGAATCCGCTCCTGAGCTCATGGAAGTTGGTGGCAGAATTTAGTCCCTTGTGGCTGCAGAACTGAGGTCCCCACTTCCTTGCAGGCTGCCAACCAGGGGCTGCTCTCAGTTTCTAGAGGCCACTTATATTCCTAGATATGTCCCTTCCCCAACCCCTACCAAATCTTCAAGCCACCAATGTGTGTGTAATCCTCTCATGTTGGATTCTGACTTCCTTTTCTGCTATCAGTTGGAGAAAACTCTCTGCTTTCAAAAGGCTTATCTGATTGGGTCAGGCCCACCCACATAATATCCCATATCATATCATAAGCTCCACCAACTTGGGATAACAATTACATCTAAAAATCCCTTTATGGAAGCCCCAAATTAGTGTCTGATTAAATTACCAGGGGACAGAATCTTGGGGATCCTCTTTAGAATTACAACTATTAGAGAGAGTTCAGTCAGCCCTCAGGAGACCATGATGAACACAAAAGAGTATAAAACCACGAGCTACAATGTGCACACACACAGCTAGCCAAGGAAGCCATCTGGGGGAGAAGGCTTTGATGTAGGCCTGGAAGAAGCAGAGGGACTCAAGGTACAGGTGAAGATGGTGCAGGTGTACCAGGTGAGAGGAGAGAAAGTAAGTGTCTAGCCTAGGGAGCACTGCAGGCTGAGGCCAGGGAGCACTAACCACTGTGGCCTGTGGACAATAATGGTCACAATAGGCCTGCCATGGAGCAAACTCAGACTTGAGTGAAGCTAACTAAAGGAAAAGTTGACAGGTAAGTATTAGTTAAGTCATAATAAGCAGTGCTTTCTATGCTACCTGCCATGTAATAGATACACCCACCTCTGCTCATCATACTGAGCTTCTAATTAATGAGGTGAGACAGGGCACTTTCAGCTCTCCTTTTCATGGGTGGAATTTGTAATATTGTCATAGTGGGAACATGCATTACCTTGTGTTGGTCTGCCGGAAGAAAGTACCACACACTGGGGGGCTCAAACAGCTGAAGTTTATTCTCTCAGCTGTGGGGTTTGAAGATCCAAGATCAAGGTGTTGGCAGAGTTGGTTCCTTCTGCAGGCCCTAAGGGAGCATCTGTCCTGGGGATCGCCCTGGAATCCAGTGGTTTGCGGTAATCTTTGGTGTTCCTTGGCTTATAGACATATCATTGGGATCTCCGCTTCCGTGTTCACACGACGTTCCCCCATATGTGTGCCTGTCTCCAAATCTCCCCCTTTTATCAGGACACTAGTCATGTTGGATCAGGTGCCCACCCTACTCCAGTGTGACCTCATGTTAATATGATGAATTGCATCTGCAAAGGTCACATTCTGAGGTACTAGGGGGTCAGGACTTCAACATATTATTTCTTGGGGGACACACTTCAGTGCATAAGTGTCCTCTTTGGTCTACTCTAGAGGTAGCCTTAACAGGTGAGGAAGAAAACCCCCAACCTTGCAGGCTGAGGCCAGAGAGCACTGCACTCTCAATGTGGAATGGACAGGGCTGCAATACAGGCTGTGGCTGCAAGACACACACTTTTGTGGACTTGTCCACCCACCTGATCCCAGGCCCGTGGCAGATGCAGCCCCTGGGAACTCCCTGCCTGTGCTAGAGTGGGCTTCCAGCAGAGGTTCTCCATCCTGCCAGAGCAGTGGAATCCCCTACGCAGCTTTTAAAATGCTACCAATACCCCTTCCCCACACCTAAGGATTCTTATTTCATTGGTCTGCATCTTAATCAGTTCTGGCTGCTATAACAAAATAACTGAGACTGGGTAACTTACCAACAATGAAATTTATTCTTCACAGTTCTAGAAGCTGGGACATCCAGGATCTAGGTGCCTGCAGATTTGGTGACTGGTGAGAGCTTTGCAGTTCATAGAAAGGGTCTTTTCTCCATGATCTCACATAGTACAGGGGCAAGAGAGCTCCCTGGGGCCTATGTTATAAGGGCACCAAGCCCATTCATGAGGGCTCCAGCCTGTGACCTAATTACCTCCTGACAGCCTCACCTATTAATGTAGGTTGAATATCCCTTATCCAAAATGCTTGGGACCAGGAGTGTTTTGAATTTCAGATTTTAGAATATTTACATTGTACATATTTCCCTTTCGAGCATTCCAAATCTGAAAAATCTAGAATCTGAAATGCTCTAATGATCTCCAGTTCCATCCATGTTGCTGCAAATGACAGGATTTCATTCTTTTTTATGGCTGAATAATATTCCATTGTGTATATACGTCACATTTTCATTTTCGGATTTGAGATGCTCAATTTGTACCTTTACCTTGGGGATCAGATTTCAATATATGAATTTTGGGGGGATACAAACATGCAGACCATGGCAGCCTGGATGCAGGTTTTGTCTCAGTCTCTAAATCTCCCAGGTGATTGTCTGAGCATGCCAGTGGTGAGTGCTGGTTTGCAGAACCTGATCCGGGCCCTGACTCATAGTGAGAAGGGCTATGGGACTCAGGAGCTGGTGGGAGGCCAGAAATCTAGGCTTGGATCCCTTTATAGAAAGCCTTCAGGGCCAGGTGGAGGGGTTTGGACTATAATTTATTTGCAGCATGGGGATCATGGCTGACAAATTAGGGGGAAGAAAATTATATGATTGGAGCGATGTTTTAGGGGAGAAGAATTTGGCTGTTGTGTGCAAGATAGGTTGGATGGAAATCAGAGACCAGTGAGGAAGCTATTGCAAAAGGAGATGTGTAATGAAGGCATCAAATGCAAGATAAGGGCTGGGGGAAATTCCAGATCCTAAAAATACCTCAGCTGAGGCTCAGAAGTGCAGGTGCTGCAGCCTGCGCCCCACAGTGTGCAGGAGGCAGCAGGCTTGTAATTAGTCTGTACACGTTCCCTTGCTGCCCGAGATCAGGGTGGCTGCTGGCTAATTAGTGCTTCCTGGAGGACAAAAGCAGCTGGTATTTTCCTTTCTAATTCCAGTAATGACGTCCTATTTTAACATAATAAAAGGATTCTCTCACAGGGGAGTAGGGCTGATGAAATGAAAGCCAGAGGTGACCAAGGGTCCCTCCAGCTGTTCAGAGGGTGCTCAGGGCCAAGGCAAGCCCTGCGAGTCTCACCAACACACCACGGATGCTGCTGCAGTGTCTCAACCTCAGGCTCCATTTCCGTGGCTGGATGATGAGAGGTCATAGGAAGATCAAGATTGTCCCTCTTACTTTTGATCCTTGGAATCCTAACTATTGCTGTTTATCTTTAAGAGGCATAGAGATACATACATGCCCAGCTTCAGGGCTGGGACGCATTGTATTCCTTTTATATAACGTTCTTGAAATGACACACTCTTAGAAATAACAGATTAGTGACAATCAGGAATAAGGAGAGGATGGAGGGGCAGCGATGGGAGGGGGGTAGGGGCCGCTATGAAAGGGCTACAGGAGGAGTCCCTGAGGTGACAGAATGTGCCATATCTTGACTGTAGTGGTAGGTACATGAACTTATGCATGTGATAACAGCGTATAGAAATAAATACACACACACAAATGAGTGTAAGTTAAGCTGGAGAAATCTGAGTAGGGTTGCTGGATTGCATCAATGTCAAGATCTCGGTTGTGACACCATATTATACGATACTTTTGCAAATGTTACCACTGGGGGGAACCCAGATAAGGGGTGAATCTATGATAACCTCAATAAAACATTCAATTTAAAAGTCATATAGAAGTTATATGGTAACAGCTGTCATGAGGGAAAATACATTGGAGCCATGGGAAAGAGCATCAGGAGGGCATTGTAGGCAAGACGGACAGCCCTGAGGTGAGAGAAGGCCAGTGTGTTCATCATGAGGACTTAGTCTTTAATTCTGAAGGAGATACGAAGCTATTGGAGAGTGCAGAAGAAATATTTAATGCTGACCAAATATTCATGTACTCATCCACATTTCTGAGTGGGCATATCTGAGAGATCAGCTATGGCCAGTAGACATGAGTGGAAGTGATGTGCATCATGTCCAGAACAGAGCACGGCAGAACGTGCATGAGTTCTCCATGCTTTTTCTTCTACTGGCATTGTTGCACAGAAGCTGCGTGTTCCAGAAGACATGGTCACAGGAGAAAAGCGGCCTGCATCTTTGAGTCACCACCAGAAGGAAGCTTTGTTGGAGCACCAGTGAACTTCACTGGGGAGCCAGTGAGCAGTAAGTTAAACCTCACGTGTTAAGCCATTGAGATCTCAGGGTTTGCTTATTAATGTAGCACACCTGACTTAACCTGACTACTATGGAAGTTTTTGAGCTGGGGCATGAACTTACCTGGGGTACATTTCAGCAGGATGTCTCTGGCTACTGTGTTGAGAATAGGCTTGAGTGAGCAAGCAGGGAGTCCAGTCGGAAAGCTATTGTACCAACCTAGATGAGATGATAACAGCTTGTACCGCCATGGTAAGACTGCAGGTGGTGGCTTCTGAATATATGTTGAAGGTAGATTTGGCAGGATTTTCTGATGAATTAGATGTGTAAGTATAAAAGAGGAACCAAAAATCACTCTACGATTTTTATTCTGAGCAATTGGAAAAATGAGGTTTCTGTTAACCGAGTCAAAGATGACAGTGGAAAGTGCTGGTTTGGGAAGATGGAAGAGAAAGTCAGGAGACACATGTTCAGTTTTGGAGCTGCTATGGTTTGAGTATTTGTGCCCTACAAATCTCATGTTGACCTTTATCCCAGTGTTGGAGGTGGGGAGGGGTTTGGCTCATGGGGCAGATTCCTCATGAATGGCTTGGTGCCAACCTTCAGGTATTGAGTTCTCTCTATTAGTTCCCACAAAGACTGATTGTTAAAAAGGGCCTGGCACCTCCTCCCCTCTCTCTCTCTTCCTCCCTCTCTCCACACAACGTTGCCCCCCTTCACCTTCCGCCATGAGTGGAAGCTCCTGAGGCCCTCTCCAGGAGCAGATGCTGGCACCAAGCTTCTTGTACAGCCTGCAGAACTGTGAGCCAAATACACCTCTTTTCTTTGTAAATTACCCATCCTCAAGTATTCCTTTATAGTAGTGCAAAAACTGACTAAGACAGGAGCTGTTACATATGAAGTGCCTGTGAGACATTCAGGTCCTTGGGAGAGGTCTAGGTCAGAGTCGTAGGGTGTGGGGAGGGTGGAGGTTGTGTCTTTCCAGCCCTGTCTCCAGCAGTGCCCTGCTGTCAGGGTCATGGTGTGGGTACAGGGTGGTTCTTCTTCTTTGCCTAAGTGCCTTCCAGACAACACAACTCAGATGAGGATTGTGCTATAAAAATGTCGTTACAGAGGATCAGATCACCAGGCTTGTCCTTTACTCTCTCCTTCAGAAAATTCCTAGGAGAGGGGAAGATTTTGACCCCACCTTAACTATCTTGTTCTTGAAAATTCAAACCCCTCTGGCTTCAGCTGGAGGCCACAAAAGCTTTCACCTTGGAGACCAACCCGTTCTAACTGGAGGGAAGCCCGGGCGGGCCTAACCACCTGTGGATCTCCTGAAGAGTGACAACTGCAGCTATTAAAAACTAGGCGTAAACTAAAAAGCCTGGCACATGCCACCAAGATGTGCTTTATCTCAGAAACCAAGAATATTCTTATATGAAGAGAGAACATTCCTTCTGCGAGCATAAGCTTGACTTTGTTCTGTAATTATATAGGACACCCTGGTTTCTTGTGGCAATTAGTGTTTTGCTCCTTGCTGAGTTGAAAGAGACACCAGACGTCAGTGGGTTTCCCTTTGCTGTGCAGAAGAGGAATGAATCCAGATCCAATTAAATTATTTTGTGTTTCAAATTTTCCTCTTTGGTTGAAGGTTAGTGGGGGTGGGGGCTGGGGAGATTATTTCTAATGCTTCCTACTGTGGATATATGTAGAAACAGAATTCAGAAGAGGGGTCTGAGCCACAAATGTGTACACTGGGTCTTTGGCCCTTTCCTGGGGGGGCTGGGAGGTGAAATGTTCTTTTTTTCCCTCCTAACCCCCTCTCTACCTTCTCCTCTATAGAACCCACCTCCTCCACTACCAGAAAAAGGAGTGTTTAATCCAACTGGGTCATCTGGACGAACCAGTGACATGTCTGATTGTTAAAAAGTTCAAGTTGAGCATGCTGTTCTGGTCCTCTTCTGTTATCCACATAGCTGGATCAGCAAACAGGCCTTGGGCTCATCATCCACCTGAGCAATTGTCCAGCCATCTGCCTGTCTTGGTCTCTCTCTGGTGCTTCCTGACTTTTTCTTTTTGTGCCTAAATTAAGATTACAATAAGGTGGGAGGAGACACGGCCAGTTAGCTTTCTTTTTTTAAAAAAATTTTCTCATAAGCATATGTGAGCATCTCATCTTTTCAAAGCAGGGCAGCAGCTGCTGGTAGGATTTTGAGTTTGAGCTTTGCACTGAGAGAGTTGTGGTTGGACCTAGGACCTGTCTCTTGTGCTTTAGTCCAGTTTACTAGTATTAGGCATTGGAGTTTTGAGGACAAGCCCAATTACAACTTAGTAGAGGTTGGATTTTCTATTTCCCCATGCCTTTGTCCACATCTTTCCCTCAGGGAACTTTGGGGAAGCGGTATGTTTGTAGCAGGTTTAAGGTGTTTCTTACTTCCCTTGTCTTAATGGGGTAGAAATCTGACCACCATAAAAATCACAGACTCTTACATCATCCCTAACAGAGATATCAGCTGTGTGTGTGTGTGTGTGTGTGTGTGTGTGTGTGTTGGGGGAAAGAGGGTGGTGGATCTGTGGACCAAACTCAACCTACTAGCTGTGGGGAAAGTTACTTTTATTCTCTAAGCCTCAGTTTCCTCATTTGTAAAATGAAAACAATAGTTCCATGTGTATAAACCTGTTGTATGTATTAAATGTGTTAAGAAATGTAAACCATTTAGAACAGTTTCTAACATGGCTATGTGAGTGTTTGCTTATTATTTTCTGCAAGTAGGATTAAAATCATGAGTCGGATGAAATAAATCAGGGAAGATACAACTGATCAGAACTCAGCGGGACCCCTGAGAGGGACCTGCTTCAGGTCTTCAGAGCTTTCTCTCTATGCACTCTGTCTTCCCTCTTCCTCTGTCCTGAGAACTCTGAATGCCTGGGACTCCTCACACTCCCACTCAGGGAGACCGCTGGACATGGCCTGGTTTTCCCCATTCTGTGTGGCTGCTTAGAAACTTTCTCCAGGGAATAAGCTAAGTGATCACAACAGCTCATTTGTTTCTTCTCTTTCAGGGGTCACTGTACCACGCTGCCTGGTGTCCAATATCTGAAATCATAGTTTCATGTCTTTTGTCTGGTTAATTGTTTCTGGTGGGAAGATAAATCCACTCCCTTTACTTCGTCTTGATCAAAAATGGAAGCCAATAATTTATTTAATGTAGAAAATAATATGTGTATTATAATACTACATTTAACATTGATAATTAGATCCGGAATTTAAAATAAGCCAAATGGCCAGAAATGATAACCCGTTAGTGGCATCCTATATCAAGATTTTATTTCTAAGCATCTAAAGTACTTTCTAGATGATTTTTTTTGCCCTCAAATTATCCCATGACCTTTCTTTTATGCTTGTTTTCTCACATTATAGCTCTTAAAATCAAAACGAGTTGATTAACTACCTGGAGTCTTGGTTGCTTCATCAGTAAAATGGGATAATGATACCAATTTCTCAAGGCCATCAGAAATGTCAATGAGAAGATGTTTATGAAATGTTAGTGCATGACATGCAGTAAGCCCTCGGTAAATGGGAGCCATTGGAAGGGGAACTTTTGTCTGTCAGCTGGAATGTGTATATGGAGAAGAAAATCTAGTTGCTGGTCTAGACTTTGAGGAGTGAAGGCATCTAAATAAACTCTCCCAGTTTATAGGTGTTAAAGGACAGTGCTACCACCAGGAGGAAGTTGGAAGCAGGAACGTGGCCTTTCTGTTTTCCTCTGGGCTCTCATGTGCATTTGAACTGGGCCTGTATCCCATAAGATGAACTCTAATTTCTGAGCTAGCTTGCTTAGATGGCCTGTACTTACTGCGATTTTTTTTTATTACCAATTTGTAGCCTTTGTTAACACGTTTCAAAAGTCGGCACCCCAGCATTGTTAAATCGGAAATGATTGTGGAATAGTCATGAAGAAGATTCTTTCAGAAGAGGCTCAGTTGGATGGAGTTTGGGACTTCACATCCCCACCCACCTAGAGGACACTGCGTGTATGTTCTGGCCACTGTGGCGTCGTGTTTAACAGCTCGGCCTTTGGAGCCCGAAATAGGAAAATCCTAGCTCAGCCACCTACCAGCTGAATGTCCTGGGACAACTTATTTAACCTCTCTGTTCCTCTATTTGGGATCAATAATAGCTCCTGTTATGGCCTGAATGTTTGTGTCCTCCCAAATTGGTATGTTGAAGTTCTATGCCTAATGTGATGGTATTTGGAGGTGGGGCCTTTGAGAGGTAATTAGAAGTTGAATAGGATTAGTGCCCTAGTGGGAGTCAGAAGAAAGCTTGCTTCCCCTCTCTGTCCTCTGCTGTGTGAGGCTACGTGAGAAGTCAGCAGTCCACAACCTAAAGGAGGCCCTCACCAGAACCCATCCATGCCACCTGATCTCAGACTCCCAGCGTCCAGAATTGTGAGAAATGTTTCTGTCACTTAGAAGCCACCCAGTCTATGGTCATTTGTCATAGCCTCCAGAACTTACCAAGATACCTAACTCGTAAAGCTGCAAAAAGTTAAGCAAAATTAATACATGTAAAGTATTCAGAAGTGTACATGATACATAATACCTGAATTCATGTCAGCTAGTATTAGTTCCTTAAAGAAAATAGCATTTTTCTCACAAGGGGCATTACATATGCCCACCTCTGATTCTTCAGAATTAAGGAAGAACTCCAAGTGCCCTGCTTGCATGAGGGCTGATGCTCCATGGAGAAATGGCCAAGCAGCATCGTGGCTGGTGGTGGTGGTCTGGTCCACAGCACACTAGGTATAATGCCACTCAACAAAAAGGGAAGAGAAATCCCACAAATGTAATCACCATCTCAGCCCATTGCTGATTAGGGGCATATATATTTCTAGCTCCAAATCGCCTTCTCTTGGGAAATTATTAGAGCACAATGTCATTGCAGGTGATCTGCATATGGAGACCATGGGGACACAGTCCATGTAGCCCTGTCGGTCAAGTGCTGGATGGCTGGGGGATGAAGTCTTTAATAATCTCTCTGCTTCTGTTGCTGGTTTCCCATGACCTCCACACCCTAATCAAGGCCAGAGCTGTTTACCTTGATTGTTAGAAATTCAGATTCTCTCCTGGCAGTTCCCAGTCACAGGTAGAGAATATTCTCCCTTAGTCACTGGATCCCTGTCAATACCAGCCCAAGATTCACACCACATAGATCTCCCTCTATAAACTTCCCACGCAGCCAGTGGTTGCCTAAGCAGCTCTTAGTTTTAGAGATTTACATCAATTGAATGTAAAAGCCCAGGGGTCTACACCCTTTGTCTTTTCAGAGGGCTTGTTTTCAATGTCCAAGTTTCTGCAAAAGGCTGAATCTAACTCCAAGCACCATGTTTTTGGGCTTCCAACATCTTGGTCAGGAACCCCATGTCTCTCAGATAAATCTCCCCCTGGAACTCTGTTGCATGTAGACCAATATTAGCAAAGTATTAGTATAACCACAGCTCAATTACGCTTTAATTATTTCATCAGAAGCATGGTACGTACAGCTTCTCAAACTGCATCATACTAGTAAGGGATGGAAAACACTGCTGCTCCCAACCTGCAGCCCTGGGATCTGATGTTCCCGCTGCTGTGCCTCTGAGCTCAGGCCTCCCTTCTCACTTACTCCGAGATTACTGCTGCTTCCTCAATAGGGAAGAAGGACATATTGATATTTAAACTATGATATACTTTTGAGGCCGAAGACTGTAATTGTAGGCTTTAGGAACAACCAGCATTTTCTTGGGAGCCTTTAAATGGAGAGGGTACCTGTGAGCTAGGAGGATTCTTTGTGAAAGTGGGTGGAAAGTATTGAAGGGGAAGGGAAGGGGTTCAATGGCTATTAGCCATCCCGTGTAATGACAGAAAAAATACTTCACACTTGTTTTTCCTTTCTAAACATTTACACATTCTACTGAATTTATTGTGTTGCAGAGTTTGCCAAGTGTAGAAATCTAAAATACAGCACACATTATATATCTAAAGATCAAATTTTACACAAAGAAAAATACATTGAGATCGTGTGGTCTCCCCAAGACCAGACCACATTGACTCAACCTCCAGAGAATCACCATCTCAAGATAATTTGGACAGAAATCCCCTCAAGGCTAAGAGTTTGGGTTCTTCTATGGATTTCCAAGGTTGCTTGAAAGATTCCATTTATGCAAATCATGTAAAGCAATTTCTGTAGGGAATATTGCATTTCCTGAAGAACTGAAAAAATTGTTTTAAATAGAGACAGAAATTGAGACTGTGCTGCCAACAAGTCAGGAGCCTGGCAGCTCAGCAACCTACAGCTAGGGATCTGCGAGGAGAGAATTCTCATCTATGGGCAGCTGGGGAGGTTCTCAGTTTGGCTTTTCTGAAAGAATTACTGCCTGAAGCAAGCATCTTTATTCTTCCCATTTGTCTTCTTGTTTATCCTGTTCTTTAGCCTTGGCCTTCTTGAGCCATTTTTCTGTCAGGGGCCTAGGGATTTCTCTTTACAGCCACAGCTACAGGTCTTGGAAAAGCTCATGTACAGAAAAACCTTTGTGATTATTTCAAGTGGACCTGGCTCCACCCGGGGGCACGTGCTGGCAGCATCCAGCTCTCCTGCGAGGTGAGCCATGTTTGTGTCTACATGCTGGCAAAGGATCTGTTTCTCGAGGCTCTGAAGTTTGGCTTCCCCTTTCTTCTTGTTAGTATCATAACAGGGAAAACTTGTTTATGAAGGGTAAGGTGTCGTCCAGAGGTTCGCAAGAGGTGTTGAGGGAATTTGAAGAGAAAGGGGTGGAGGGACACGTCCGATGTTGCAAAGAGACCCAGAGGGCAGACTTGTTGATGGAAGGCTTTTTAAAGTTCGGTGAGCAGATGTTCTATATTTATGATCAATTAACAGGAATCTCAGACTAGACCTCTGAAACCCAGAAAGCCAATACCATTCAAATCTCTTTATATCCCTTCATATGGATAAAGAAATTGCGTTTTCTTACTATGCTTCCAACTGACAGGGTCCAGAATGTGGAAAGAATAAACAATGCAGGAAACCAGGCATTGTTATGTTAAAATGTGTAGCTGCCATATGAGACACCCAGCTACAGGAGAGTGTTTATGGAGCATTAGGATATCAGCATTTCCACTTCCAAGGAAACAAAGACTTCTGTTACTCCAAATTCTCACCTCTGAATTGCTTGACTACAAGCATGGCCTCAGATGTGCCAGTTATATCTGCCCCAGTTATGATGTGCATAATGGCCCAGCAAATGATACATTTCCAGTGGTCACTGCTAAAGTCCAATGCTGCTTTTGTGTATGCTTGGAACTGTAGTCACTACATAGTTATTGTCAATTGTTGTAGCATCCTAATACTTAGGAAATTCTCCTGAAAATATGCTTTTTCTCACCAAAACAATGCCATACTTCTAGGTATGCATATAATATTATGGAGACTTGTATTAATAAATACAACTGTTATGGTAAACTATCTCTAACACATCGTCTTTTGATGACATAGGAAATACCTCATTCAATTCTACTTCTTATTTATGCACTTTTGTGTAGGTGTCCTTCATTAGGGAAAAACAGTCTTGGTCTTGCAGGGCAATGAATGTCTTTCACTCATATTCTCTGCCCTTCCATCCACATGTGACATGTGGTAAGGGCACACCATTTATTGAAATAAGTCTGAATATTGTATGAAAATGTTCTTTCCCTTGACAGTTTTTGTTTTTAAGAATTACTTTATAATTTAAAAATATTCCTGTGTAGGCAGCAATTGTTATGAATTGCCAGACAGACAAGGCTTTAGCAGAGCCTTTGGAAGGTCACTTGTAAGAGTTTGTGGGACCCACCCAGACCACCCCATCCACAGAGCAATCGAAGGAATTGTTGAGCATGGTGGATTCATTCTATGAAGTGAGAAAAGTATGCCATTTCCCATAGTTTAAAGAAGGTGTTGTAGTTTTTAATGTTTTACATGAGGGTTTTGATATTAATTTATATTTTTCTCATTAAAAATAGCAGAAATAACAACAAAAATTTACTAAATGTTGCTTGGGAATGGCCTCTCTTCTGGAACCAGGCATATCTTCTTATCGTCTTTATGTACAGATAGTCTCTGCAAGCTCACACTGTTTGTGTCTTCCAGAATGCTTTTTAACCTGGGTGCAGCCAGTAGATTGATACTTTCCCACCTACAGGACTATGTGTTGTAGACATTTCCTGGATCTTTCTGGATCCTCTTTCTGGATGCTGTCTGCTGGAGGAGCTGAGCTCTAAGACCCAGCGTGGGCTCATGTGGCTTTGAAAATCAAGGATTTGAGGGTATCAGTGTTTGGCTGTTGCGGTGGCCCTAGTCAAAAGGTCAGCACGCCTAAAAGAGGTGAGTGCCCATGGGACATCACAGAGCTAGGAACCACATTTTTTCACAAACGTAAATGAGAAAGCTCCCAAGAAATCCAATCAAGAGTCCACTCACCCTTCCGTTGTCAGCAGTCCATAGCGCCTGTTGCCACAAGACAGTTCTCTCCAAAGCACCCTGTGTTGCGAAGGATCCCTGAGCACAGATAAAGAAAAAGACATTCTCCAGAAAAGTAACTCCCCCTCTCAACCACAGAGAAAGGAGGCTCTTGTGCAAAGACCCTGGGCATCATGCTCAAATTGCCAGACACCTGCAGCATATGAGTTCTGTATAAAGGTGTATAAAAGGGCGCGGGTCACTTTGTAAAGGTCCTGGGCCACTGAGGAAGAGGAGATCACCTGAGTGCTATACGCACTCACTGGTGTTCTCTCTCTCTTGTTCTCATATTCTCTCCCTCCCTCCTACATGTAGATTATTAGTAAATGAAAGCATCTTAATTTTAAATTTTGGGTCTGTGGTCCCATTTTGAGGGACTTTAGCATGGAATAAAGTTCTAAAATGATAAATTTAAGGAAAACACATAAAGTACTGCTTTTCACAATAAAGTGACACCAAGCCTAAGGGCCAGTGTGCC
>RJWJ010015791.1:0-35561 GCA_004363605.1 Indri indri
TTTTTTTTTTAAAGCAGCTTAAGTCTTTTTCAAAAAGACCTAAAATAGCAAAAGTTTTCAAACAGCAAAAGTTTGCTATTTGAAAGCCCATAGTACAAATAAGAAGAATCATAACGACCAAAAGAAAAAACATAAGAAAGTGTGAAGATACAGATGAAAGGAAATTTAAAAGAAAATGTTTAAGTTCATGTTGTCAGCAAGATAACACTTTTAGAAATTAAAATATTGATGAATTAAAAAAGGAAAAAATGAAGCCTACAAGATGAAATTCAGAAAATCTATCTTATTATAGATTAAAGAAAAGAGAAACTGAAAATATAAGAAGTGAAAATTTAGAGGAATAGAAGATAAATTCGGAAGGTCTAACATCTTCTCAAAGAGTGTCAAAAGAAGACCATAGAGAAAACTGAGATTTGGCAATAATCAAGGATTTACTTAAAGAAAAATTCTGAGAGCTGAGCAGAAAGACTTAGTTTTCAAATTCTATGGGCCCTCAAACTCTAGGCTGGATTCACTTATATATTTATTCAACAAAACTTATGTCAACTATGTTATGTTATGCTTTTCTGAGAGCTGAGAATATACCTATACATAAAGCAGACCCTCACTTGAAAGAAAAGTCCTTTTGAAAGTTCAGAATGAAAAAGAAAAAATAACACTACAACTTTTAAAATATCTTGAAGAAAAAGCAGGCTACCTAGAAAGATACAAGCATTCATACTAGCATTAGCTTTCTTATCAGCACACTGGAAGGTAGAAAAAGAATGCAGTGAATATTTTAGAGTTCTGAGCCAAAGGAGATTCTGAAAATCCATAGAGAGAGATACCAGAAGCCATAGTTGATAGTAAGGGCTATGTTTCGTATTCAGGGATAAAACTGAAGTAGGTAGAAGCCAAGCCTTTGCCACACAGATTTGGTGAATCCTGTCAGGTTGTGCATGAGCTCTGCATGGGCTCAGTGCATAAAGATACTTATTGTGCTTCCCTTCAAAATATGCTAACAGTAAGGCTTCCAGAACACACGAAAGCCTTTCTTCATTAGAAGCAACAAGAATTTTTAGTATGAAATTCAAGGTCCTTCAAGGTTTGGCCTCTATTTATCATTCCAACTGATAAGTTTTTAAAACAATATTCAGCCTCCAAAGTGTGCCTCCCTCACTCTCTCCTCCATGTCTTTGTGGATAATATTCCCTTTCCTTTCTACTCATAGACCACTTCTCATAGTTTAATGTTCATTTAAAATGCCATCTTTCCTAAGAAGCTTCCTGTGATGGCGCTGGTTTAAGTCAAGTTCTCTCCTTCATGTTGCCATAGCACTTGATGCGAATTTCTATCCTAAGACAGGAAATGCTATTTTTGGTCATTGGAGGACAAGCATGTGCCTTGTATATTTCTGCAATTACAGTAACTAGAAAAGTTCTTGGCTCTAAGAGATTCTAAATAAATGCTTAGTGAGTGAATGAAAAAGGAAGTAGCTGGCTTGTTATTTGGGGCTGAGGAATAATTGAGAAATGTATTAGGCTTAATTTGGAATTAAAAAGAGCCCAAATAGCCAAAGCAATCTTAAGCAAAAAGAACAAATCTAGAGACACCACATTACCTGAATTCAAATTATACTATAAGGCTATAACAACCAAAACAGCATGGTACTGGTATAAAAGTAGAGACATAGACCAATGAAACAGAATAGAAAACCCAGAAATAAAACCATACAGCTACAACCAACTGATTTTTGACAAAGCAGACAAAAACATACACTGGAGAAAGGATGTCTATTCAATAAATCATGCCAGGAAAATTGTATAGCCACATGCAGAACAATGAAACAGGACCTGTATCTCTTGCCTATATAAAAGATTAACTCAGGATGAATTAAAAACTTATAGGTAAGGTATGAACTTATAAAAATTCTAGAATAAAAACATAGGAAAAACTCTTTTAGACTTAGGCCAAGGCAAAGAATTTAGGGAAAATAAACCACCATCAAAAATAAATAAATGAGACTTAACTAAATTAAAATCTTCTGCACAGAAAATAAAATAATTAACAGTAAACAGGCAACCTAAAGAATGGGAGAAAATATTTACAAACTGTATATCTGACAAAGGACTAATTTCCAGACTCTGCAAAGAACTCAAACAAAACAGCGAAAACAAAACAAAACGATCCCATCAAAAATAGGTAAAAGCCATGGCCATGAACAGATTTTTTTCAAAAGAAGACAGAAAAATGGCCAGCAGACATGTAAAAAAAAAATGTTCATATAACTAATCATCAGATAAATGCAAATTAAAACCACAATAAGATAACGCTTTATCCCTTTCAGACTGGCCATTATTAAAAAGACAAAAAACAATAGATGCTGATATGGATGCAGAGAAAAAGGTATGCTCATACATTGTTGGTGGAACTGCAAATTTGTACAGCCTCTGTGGAAAACTGCATAGAGATTCCTCAAAGAACTAAAGGCATACCTAACACTCGACTCAGCAATCTCGCTCCTGGATATCTAGCCAAAGGAAAAGAAATCATCTTATCAAAAAGACACTTGCACTCTAATGTTTATCACACCACAATTCACAATTGCAAAGATATTGAATCAATATAAGTGCCCATAAATACATGAGCAGATAAAGAAAATGTGATATATATATATATATGTGTGTGTGTGTGTGTGTATATATATATATACACACACACATATATATGTAATGAAGTACTACTCAGGTATAAAAAGGAATGAAATAATGTCATTTGCAGCAGCTTGGATGAAACTCAAGACCATTATCCTAAGTGGAGGATCTCAGGGATGAAAAAAACAAACACCACATGTTCTAGGTAGGAGCTAAACAATGGGTGCACATGGGCACAAAAAGACTGTAAAGGATGTTGCAAACTAAGAAGCGGGTGGAGAGAGAGGGAAGTAAGCGATAAAAACTTACCTATTGGGTACAATGAACATTTTCCTGGTAGAAGGCACACTGAAAGCCCTGACTTCAGCATTATGTGGTATATCCATGTAACAAAACTTTGCATCCCTTTAATATTTTGAAATTAAAAAAAAATCAGACTCTTGAGAGGGGGTCTCTTCAGTTCCGATCTATCCACAGTCTATGATACTTGAAAGAATTTTAAACTTAAGGAATTACAAAAATAAAAAAGATATTTTTAAAAATAATGGTTGAGCCCACATCACATACCACTTACATTTTGCATAAAAGTGTAGGACTAGTTATGGATCCTGTTCTTTGGATTCTGATACCAATTTCTAGTTTTGCCTCAACTAGGAACTATGGAAAATAATTAATTGGTGTCTCTGTTTTGATTTGATATGGACTCTCCTTCTTTTAGGTTTGATCAATCCTCTACTATGTGAACTGCTTTGCAATTATTTTACCAAATAGTTTTAAGGCTCTTATTTTTATTTACAGACTATTATTTTCCTTTAATAATGTTATTGCTCAAAGTTTAATTACTTTGTCCTAACATTGATTGATTTCTATGAAGGCTAGAATCTTCCAATGATGCAAATTTTTGACTGAGAATCTAGGCAGTAATTGGCATCTTTTTATTTCTCTGTTCTGTGAAGGATCTTTCCTGGGCAGGAGAGCCAGGTCGCCCAGGTCTGGCACTCATAGGGCCTCAAATTTAGTCATTTGTTCTTATCTTTAATAAAACTTTCCAGCAGATGACAAAATTCCATTGCAATTTTCCTTGTCTATATTAAGTGCATGATTATATAAATGTAATCATTTAAAATATTACACTAGTGTAGATCTCTGTTTTATTTATTTATTTTTTAAGCTACCAGAAAGCTCTAAGAATTGAGCATGTTTACTCAATTGCAGAGAGGCCTCTGTGGTCCCATAGTTGTGCATTCTTTCCTAAGTTATAAGATCTTCTACACTGACAAGAAGGAGAAGGTTATATTCTACCCATTTAAGTGAGAAATGTGACTCCCTATATGGATTTCACTTTTCTGAAAAAGCTTTACCATTAAGCAGTGTCAACTATATTCCCTGAATAATTCCCTGAAACCATTATACTTCATGAGTTACTGAAGGATTTCTTGCTTGATCAATTTATACCTACAACATGTTGGCATCAAAAGCAGAATTATTCATATCCCTTTTTGCTTACCTCTTATATCTCAAGAAAAATTACCTGTACATTAAAAAACAGAAGTTAAATATTGAAAAGAAATTAATAAAGCTCAACATAGGGATATTTTTATTGTTCCAATTGGAGTTTCCTTTAGATTAAACAAATAATATAGAGATACAGGTAGATGTAAATATAATATGGGTCATTTAACATAGAAATTCAGACAATACAATTAACCAGAAAGAAAACACATATATACTTCCAGTTTCAACCCAACACTTCTGTGTTTATTCTAGTCTTCCCCTTTCCATTTTGTACCTTTCTTATCTGCTTAGCCTCCTCTGCAATTAAGGCCCTGATCACAGGGCCTTCTCCTTGGTTTTGCAGCCACACAGGTCAAGTTTTTCTAGGCACTTTGAAGGTCAGCCAGAGAGTTGTCGCTGTTTTAATTTATTTTGATGGACCCTTAAGTACAGTTTACCCAAATTGTGGCATGCTTGAAGATGCTTGATGCTTATCAATCAAAAGAACTTGAACAAGGGCAAATGGCCCAATAATTACACGCTTTTGTTTTTTTCCTCTTCCTTGTTGGATTAGGTGTAATAATTTCTTGCTTTTTTCTGTTTCTTCCTGTATTACACACAGGATTCTTTATTGCTAAAGTTCAGTTGAATTTCACTAAGCTACATCTTATATTTGATTATTATGCATCGAATTTTCCTAGAATACAGTATATCTCCTTGCCCTTCAAATTTAAGCTTTTATTTCAGGAAAATTTGTTTCATTACATTTTTTGCATATATATTTTATATTTCCATTTTATTTTTCAGAAAAACAATTATACATGTATTAAAATTCCTTTGGTCATCTTTTATACTTGTCCTTGTCCAATTAATTTTACATCTGCACTTTGTCTCTTAACATTTTGGTGATTTCCTCGGGGTGCTTCTTTATTTCTCTATCATTTGTATTATTTTGTGTAGTTGTTACTTATATTATCGTCGTTTTTTAAAAATTTCTTTTGTGAGCTACTGAGTCCTAGTAGCTTCTTTTTCTCTTTGTTTTGTGCTGACTTCTGTGTTTTATTTAATAGCATTTTTTTCCTTATTATTTTGTTGGAGAACCGCTTGTATTTACTTCTGGTTTTCTATGGTAATTAATAATCTAGATTTATAAAACTCTCGAGATGTACTAGGAAGGATTCAAATTACTTTGTATTTACTATTTAAGGAATATCTATAATAAACTTATAAGGAGAGGTACTATTATTATACTGTTTTTACAGGTGAGGTAAATTGTCAATAACTTGCTCAGTTCTAAGGTCCTTTCAATTTTGATCAGATACCTGTAGAAAGAGTAATGTGAGCTAGTGTAGGTCAGAGCTTTGATTCAGGCTTTATGACTCAAACATTCTTTTATCAAATATCATTTATCCTGGGAGCACATCTCTAAGTTTTGCTAATTAGCACATGAAAGTGAAAAAATAGAGGCTTTCTGTATTTCAATTTGGGGACTACCCCTTTTCTTTCCTTCTTCACCCTGTCTTTGCTGTTCACATATTGTAGTGTACGTATAATAAAAATGGTGTGTGAGCTTTCATGATGCTCTATTGTCTAGTACTAGGTCTCTCCTTCTCTCTGGGTAGATGTCGCATGTGCTGGCTTGAATTGGAACAGGCATGCCAGACCAGGATTTGAGAGACTTATATTGATGACGGCAGCACAAGACGGAATCAGTTTTTATCATTGGCCCCATGGGGCCATCAGCTCTGCTCTTGACACTTAGGCTTATGTGATGAAGAAGACTTTTATCTTGTCTAAGACACTGTTATCTTAGTCTTTTAAAATAATAGCTGAATTTGTACCTTGACTAATAAAACTGGTAAATATTCTTGTTGCTAAATTATTGTCAATATACATGTCATTTTCTTCAGGTAAATTAATAGCACTAGAATTGCTGACACTAAGCCTATAAACCTTTTTATGGTTTGGCAGTAGTGAATTTTATCAATTTAGACTTCCAAAAGAAGCCAACTTTCTAGATGAATCTGTTACAAAAAAACTTGTTAATGAAATAATGAACCACTATTTAAGATATTTGGTGGAGTATGCTGAGATATAGAAAATCTGGAGGTATTCAAACTATATGCCAAAAATTCTAAACTACATTAAGAGCTAGGAGAAACAAACAGACAAAGAATTAATTCATTAGCACTAGCTTGGGTTCACCAAGAACAATTTGAGTGAGGCCAAAATTATTTAGTGTATTATACTCTTTGTCTTTTCAAATAAATCACGAATATCTTGAAACTATATTGTTCGACTTATAGCTTTTCAAGATTCTAGATGTTAATTTACATATTGTTGAACTTCAATAAGGAAATGATTGAGTTTTTAAAGAGAAATATGGTAGATAGAACATACTAGATTTAGTCACATAAATCATAATGACATGTAATATATTATTCTGGACAAGATAGTACATATTTCAGCAACTCATATGATGATTACTTAGAGGTTTCTCTTAATGGGATGTTTAGTTTGAATCTACAAATTTATTTCAAGGGATAGAAGATGTGCTGGAGGATAAAGTGGGTTGTCCAAACCATCCCCGAGTTCAATGATTTGCTACAAGAACTCACAGGACTCAGCATATAGTTGTATTCATGACTATCATTTATTACAGCAAAAAAATACAAAGCTAAATCTGCAAAGAGAAAATGTACTTAGTTAAATTCCGAATGAAATCAGGCTCAAGTTCAAAAAGTCCTCTCCCAGTAGAGTCACAGTCACATGAGACATACTTAATTCCTCCAGCAATTAATGTGACAAAATGTGTGAAATATTGCCCACCAGGGAAGCTCATTAGAGACTAATTGCCCAGGGTTTTTATTGGGGACTGACCACATAAGTATTTTTTGGCCCTAGCATGTAGCAAAATTCCAGATTCTCAGAAGAAAAGCAGGTGATCCAAATAAACTGTACTGTTTGCACAAACAGTCTAGGTACAGTGTACAGTGAGCTACTGCAGAGTTCTGGGAATAGTGGCAACCAAAATTCAAGTTCCCAGATGGCAGCCAAGAGCTGACCACATAATCAGGGCTTTCTAAGGATAACATTTTGCTATGTTTACTTTTTTCTTCATAAAGATAAGTAGCAAATGACCATGTGTTTGACCATTTCTTTATTACAACAATCATTTACATTTGAATTACATATATTACCTCCCTTTTATCTGACAAAATTGTCTTTGAGAGCATTGTTGAATCCTAAGCAACATTTGTGATAGTGACTTATATTTGGTAGGGATTCAATAAGATTTTGTTAAGTAAATGTATGAATAAAAAATAATGAATTTGATTAATGTTAGTATTAAAATAGATTTTTATCCTTATATTTCAAAAGGAAATAGCAAACATGTAGTTCATAATTCATTTGTCCACTAGTTTGGAAATTATCAGATTCTTGATTACTTTAAAATTTGGGGAATTTGTATCTTTTCAAAGACTACACTTATTTTAAAATATTTTCTAAATCAAATTCACATAAAATGTGATAAAATGTACCTATTGGAAGGGATAGTATGTATAAGTACTCTTATTTTGACTCAAATGATGCTGTCACTCTATGAAAACTTTGGGATGCAAATCGAAGAGGAATTGGATCATTTTACCTCAATTGCCTAATCCCTGATTCCTGAGTTTCAAAGGTAAGAACTCACCTTGGTAATGAACATAACCTGACCAGAAGCCATTAAATAATCCCATGAAGAAAGGATAGTTTAAACTAGTGGATCAGGCTAATGCATTACCCTAACATTTGACTGAAAGATTAGTTCTGTCTCATCACGAGTATGAGACTGGCTCTCCCTTTAGAGTTCAGCCCACCTAGTACTGTGTTCTGCTTTGAGGAACAAGGAGAAGCTCATTATAAACTAAGAGAATTGTAAATTGGATCCCAAATTTGAGGAACCCTGAAGTCTAGGTATTGTTATAAATCATCAAGGGCTCATTGCAGATTATAAAAATGCTCATAGGACTATGCAGTTCCCACTTTCTATAGTCACAGAAACTAGTCTCTGCCCTCTCCTTTGGATTGCTTTAGTCCCACATTCTCAAACAATGGTGTGGGGAGGAAGGAGTGGATGAAGAGAGAGAAACAAGACTTTGTTCAACTAATGCCAGTGGATTCTTAAGTAATTGGAAATATAAAGGAGACATGAGCATAGCTGTAATCTAAATTGATGAAGTATGTGGTTATAGTATTGCATATTGACAGTGTGTATGATAATGTGATATGTAAACTATATGATGAACACTTTTAATGGGTAAAAATGTCTTTCAAGCTAGAAATAAAAATCTACCAAGAGTATGAGTAAAATATGTCATAAAGATACTCAATTTTTGTGAATGTAGCTTACATTATTGTTGCTAATCATGTGTTAGCCTTATCTGTATTTTAGGTAAGGAAGAGATTTGACATCTGTTTCCTTCCTTATGAATACTTAAAGGCCTGCATGAGGCCTGTCATGAGGAACTCAAGGAAGGTAGTCAGTTGTAATTTAAGGCTCAAGTATAATGAAAAAGGGAGAAATTACAATTAAGAAAATCACTTCTAGTCACTATGGAGCCTATTCCTAATGAGTATATAACTGGTGTAACTGTTGAATTTCCTACTTATTTTTTCAGGTTATTACAGGAGGTCTGCAGCATTAGGCAAAATTGCACCTGAATGAAAGTGTTGAATCAGTTATGCTGTTTTAATAGCACATCCAGCCAGTTGAACAACTGCCAAAATACTTTAGTTTCTAAGGAAAATCATAAATATTCATCTTAGACTGAGTCTTTGCACACAAACTAAATTGGAGGATTTAGGGTCATTACTTGATAGTTTAGGCCAGAAAAGAAAATAAAAACAGAAATTTCGCCTGCAATATCGGATAATATAGACCAAAGGAAATATTTTCTCTTGAATTATCTTGGTCTTTTCTTTCAGATTCTATTTCAGGGTCAGGACAATTCAATAAACATCTTCCTATTAGACAAGACATTTAACTGGGCACTGTGGAAAATGTGGAGATAAATAAGACTCAATATTTGCCTGCAAAAAGATGGGAACAGGGATGGAGTGGAAATGGCTACGGTTTGTTGAGCAAACACTATGCATTTGTAGTTGTATTAGCCACCATTCATATATTTTATCTCCCTAAAACAGATTTTTTCCCTTCATAAAAGTGTTTATTAGTTAAGTATTATTTTTCTGCTTATCTAGAACAGAAATCTGAAAACCAGAGAATTTATGTAACTGAACAAAGAAATTCTTGTTAAGTAACTACAGCAAGATTCAAAATCAAGTCACTCAGATTTCAGAGCTGACAATGAAAAGTTAATATCTATTAGTGGAAAAGTCAATTGTATATGGATGCATCTTTAGCAGGAAATGTTCATTGGATAAATATTTAATTAGGACTCATCATACCAGCTCTTTAATTTATAAAACTTATGAGGAATGTAGGCAATGTAATAATCACTTTATGACAGTGTTGTTGCTATTGTTTGTGTTTCAATGATATACCTCCAGTATAAGTTATGTACAATCCCAGAGTTCTGTGTAATTCCCTGATCACAATATACATGTTGTCTACATTCCCATTTTACTTACATACCATATGGATATTGGAGTACTGTAACAAATAAAATCAATCATTTTTGATAAGTACATTTTAGGGGGCTTAAACTGAGGCTTATGGGCCACATGACAAAGTCTGGAGACACCCCTCTGAGTTATATACAAAAATGTTTTACCCAACGTATGAATACATATGAGGGAGTGGGCCAAATGGATCTAACCACAACTATCCTCTCTCATTATGTAGCTGTTTCTAGCCATGGTGCTGGAAGTTGTAGATAAATTAGTTACAGTTATAGAAGCAGAATGAAAATAATTATCTAATTTTTATCTTCCTAAGTTTAGTTTTGATTAGATTTCATCATGAAAAAAAGTGTCATAAACAAATACAGCCAGAAGAGAAAAGCATATAAATAAGGCAAACTTCTGATTTTGATTCACAATGATCTCACTCCAAATGTGGACAATTCACTTTACCAATGAAATTATGTATGCAACCTACACATATATGCACTTGGACATTCCTGATAGATACAGTCTTTTGAATGGTTTTATTACTTCCTTCATCTCCAAAAAAATCATTGAGTGCATATTAAACATGTTTCTTTATTTGTGTATATGTATCTTTATTACATAAAAGAAAATAAATCACCCACAATGTGACTCTTTGTAACATCAACTGTCCTTAAGATGTAGAACAGTTTTGATAGGCACATGTTTTTATTCTCAAAAATTTCAGTAGAAAACAAATAGCACCAACACAACAACTACACAGAATATAAGAAAATGATTGTATTGAATCAATACGGGCTATAAAACATCAATATTACGTGTTTACTCAACAGAAAGTAGAGCAAATAATGATTTGGGCACTATTGGTCTTTCATTTTCCTGTGGCATGGTGGAAGTTCCGCGTATTCATCAAAGTCCATCTCCTATGTTTCCATAGTGCTCAAACTATCTCTAGGTACATGGTCACCCACCTAGAATATATTCCATAGTCTCACTTGAAATTAGGTGTGACTGTGTGACTAAAGTCACCAAGAGAATGTGACTGGATGTGTGACGTGCTTTTTTGGATCTGAGTCTTTAGTCCCAGCACACATCTATCCCCTTCCTGTTGGTAGGGATTTGTTTGAGGGTGTCTCAGCTTCTACCATGTAGAAGATGACAATATTAGAGGTGAAAGTGGGACAACAAAGAACAGAAACCTAGCTCTCTGACAAAATGTGGCAGTGGTTTCCTGATGATCTAGACATTTCATGTTAAGGGTTCCTATAGAAAAGATTAAAAAAAAAACAAAACTTTTTTGTTGGTCTTGTATTTTTGTGTCACTATTGCAGCAGTTTATCAGTCACTCTAACTAAAGTATGTGGGAAAGAGCCCTGGCTTCCTCATTGAGAAAATAACGATATTTGACTGGGTCTCTAAAGTCTCACCCATACCTAATATTCTATGAAATTGATTATTTTAGTCTATGACAAGTTATTGTTAAAAAGCTGGAAAATAAAACCTGAAAGAGATTTACATCAATAAAGCAATTATTATACAAATATGTTAATCCATGATAAAAAGAAATTGCAAATTTTAACTCCAGTATGAGATAAGTATTTATATGGTCTTGATAGACTTCAGTACATTTATATTTCGTTAACTGAAAAGAAAAAATCCTGTAGAGATTCCACAGGGAGACAGGTTTCAAATTATTACTAATCACTATCCTTTTCCATAATGCTATAGGAAATTGATAATGTGGTGCTATGCAGAACTGCTTGGAGAGAAATAAGACAGAACTAAGAGTGAAGAGTTTATATAATAATTCAGGAATGAGAAGTTCCAGGGCTGTCAGAAAAGCAAAAGTAGTATCAGAAGAGAGGTGACTTGTGCTTCAGGCCAGATAACGCATACGGGTACACTGATGATGACACATTGGTAATTATGTGATATTGTGCAAATTGTTCAACCTTTCCAAATCTCAGTTCCCTCACTGGTAAAATGGGTGTGAAAACAGGATCCACTTCAAGGTATTATAAGACTTAAAAGAGACAATGCATGTAAGATATTTTAGTGTTTGACAATAGTAAGTGCTTAACAAATGCTAGTTTTGTCATGATAATAAATATTGTCATTATTATTGGCAGAAATAGTCTTATAAGTTGCTAAAGATACTGTTTGCCCAAATATTATGGAATGAAAACATCATGTAAAATAAGATAGGTTGTCTTCAAAGGGTGTGCAATTGACTCAATGAAACAAGTCTTGAATATGGAATATTAATTAATGATTAAGTAATAGATTATATGCTACTGCATAGAATTGCAGTAAGTATTCTAAGGGAGGAGAACACATTGTGAAGTGGAGTAGGTTTATGGAGAAGATGACATTGAAAGCCTGTGATAAGTGTAAAAAAGGCTTGAGACTTCCTATTCTTTGAATATTATTCTAAATGCTTTATGCACTTTGCTTCTTTGCTTACCTAATCTTCACAATAATTTTATGAGTGTGTACTGTTATTATCTCTATTTTGTAGATAAGCAAATTGAGGGATCGAGAGTTCAATAACTTGTCCAAAGTTGATGGTACACAATAGAAGCTGTACGGGAACTGGCAAACTAAAACTGGGCTTAGATCACTGAAGCCTGAAGTTACACTAAGTTCTTAGAAAGGATAAATCAATGAACGAAAAGGCTACATCATTTCAACCAGTGAATAAATACACAAAGCCAAGGAAGAAGTGTTTGAGTATAGCCTATGTCTGAATTAGAGAGGAAACATTGGAGCAATGGCTGAAATATTTATGGGTACCTAGTTAGATAAGGAAAATTATATTTTATTATGAGGGTATGCCATTTTTATAGAAATCTTGAAACTGTAGTTTAATCATTGACCACTGTTTTTTATTTGTTTATATAATCGTATTGACATAAGTCTAATCTTTGGCTGATGTAATATTAAGAGAAATGTAGTCTCTCTTTAGAATTCTGGGCCTTTCTGAATGGGTAAAGAATCGGGCCAGGAAAAGGGTAAGTATGCATTCTATTCTTTAATAGAAATGATGTTAAAATACTTCCCTCTTTTTAGCCAATGGCCTATTTTAAAAGAAATTTTCTACATGAATAGCATACATTTTAAAAATGCAAGAATTTTATTTGAATAAAAATTGAGAAGCTCAAAAAATATTACACAAGTTTGATGTGAGGTATCTACCGGTATAATGAAATCCTGGCCAGAAATGCCTTACTTTTATCTCAAGTTAATTTTATAAATCAAACACTTTACGAGAAAGAAAATAGCACCCAATGTCATTTTTCAGCAATAGTTTTACAGCTGAATATTTAAACAATGACTCTTGTCATCCAGAAAAGAGTTTAAACATCAATTTTTTTTTTCTTTAAAAAGTTGACAAAATGACAGTTGGGCCGTGTTAATTCTGTTGACTTTCCTTGTAAGAAATATCCTTAGGTGAAAGAGGTCTGTGGCCTTTGATGTCCTTTATATTCTACATTAATAATGTGAAAATTGTATCTTGTTTTAAAATTTTCTCAATTAATGGGTCATTTTGGTAGAAAACATGTAAATTGGTATTTGATACCTAGATTAAAAATATAGTCATTTTAGAAGTAATTATGGTTATGTTGATATGCTGAAAGTCTTCTTTAATTTATAAATATAAACCAGAGTACTCAATCATATTTTCAGAGTAGACTTAATATATATGAGCAAACCACTGTTAAATTTAAACAGCAAAATATTGATGATGTCAAAACTAACAATGTTCATATTCTTACTAAGGTAATTTTCATAAATAGCAAACAGATATCAACATTCATCACTTTCTTATAATTTAAACAAATGACATATTCTAGTCCATCTTTATTTTTGTTTTTGCATTTAAATTGTCAAACAAGTCTTGGTACTATCATTCTGCTGTTTACAAATAACCTTTTATTTTCAATAGAGATAAAGTCATTCATTCAGGAATTTTATTAGGCTCTAGGCCACAGAGCTGAACAAGAGAACTATGATCTCCGCTCAAATGAAGTTTATGATCTACTGCAAAGGGTTCTTTTAAACAACAGTAATTTTTAAAAATTTAGTATACCATAATGGTGTATTTTGAATGGCTTTAACAGAAATTTTCCTAAGTCACTTTTACATTTATACTTCCGAAGTTTTAGTAAGGAACAATGATTAAGATTTTTTATTTGGTTATATTTATTTATTTAATTTTTGGATCAGAGAATTAGGGTTTTGAATCTTTCCTACTCTGATTTCCTTTTATGTGAAGTACCTGAATATAAAACTGCCTAGAGAGACACAGATGTTTAGAGGGGGGCTGTTTTTGAGTTCAGTTCAGAATCCTGTAGACTTATTGAAATTTATGAAATGCACGTATAAATGCTGAATTCTTATAACCAAGAATAAGAGCTCAGAAAAATCCTTAGCACTTTCAAAAGACGTCAGTCATGTACCTTACTGCTTATAGATATGTTTCTATTTACATTATTTCAAACAATGGAGAAACATAGACAAACTAAACTTTAGCTGCGAATAAATTTCCATAATTCTAGGCTGTTCTATTCTGAATTTATTGTGCCTTTCTTTAAATATCCATGCTTTTAAAAATTTAAATTTAATTTATATGTTCAGTATTTCAAAAAGAATTTCTACTTTCTCTTCCAGATATGCTGTTTAAGACTATTTATGAAAAAAGTTTATTGATTTGTTCTGCGTAGAAAGGAGGGATGACTGATCTTTGTCATGATACAAGAAATGGAGGGAAGGTTTCAAGAGTGGGACAGGGAGCATATTTGCCACGGGGTCCCCTTGATCACTGTCTAAATTTTGGTAAATCTTCCAAGCAGAATTTGTTCTGCTTTCCTCCTTCTAAGGGTTTCTCATGTTCCTATTGTCCTGTCTTTCTATCATTCGATGTGTTATCCATATAGCCATCCTGAAATTTAATGACCTTTATCATTCTCCAATTAAGTTATGTGAGGTGAAACTCTAACTCAATTAACATATATCATGCGGAGAGCACTTTACGTATTTCAAACACTGCTAATATTCTCCTGTTCTACGTTGATTCATAACAGAGTAGTCAGCAAGTCTTAAGAAGTATGCTCCTGAGATCTATTCATCTTTTTTCTTTTTTCGTGAGTTTTTCACCCAATAAAAACTACAAAATTATAGTACAGTTACTTCTAAAGACTGCTTTTCTATAATGAAACAAGGATTTCTTTTGTTATTTGGTCTTTGTAGATTTGGGTATGTTACATAGATTTTTAAAGAATTTAATAAAATTTTCCCCTTAGCCTGGTCATAAAAATCTTGAAAATTATTTAAAATGAGTAAAAGTGCTTCATATGTGAGTAAAAATGCTAAATTTTAAATATGCTCAAATGTAAAATATTATAAATCAATGGGTGATTAATGAAGATGAAATAAAATAAATACTAAACATGCACAAATTCTCCTTGATTTAAAAAGGAGTTATAATCAGATAAAAACCATTGAAAGTCAAAATATCATAAATAAAAATTGTATTTCATCCCTGGATAAACCCATCATAAAGTCAAAAAATTGTAAGTTGAATCATAGTACATTGGGGACTGTTTACACTTAGTAGGATAGATAAAAACACAGAGACTGAAACATCTAATTCAGTGGGTGGGAGAAAGTTTCAGATGGCTGAGAACCCATCCTGGAGGGGCTGGTGAGAGGTGAGTCCCTGACTCATGAGTCCATGGGTAAGTCTCATCGTATCACTGGCTCCACAAAAAACAAACAAAAAAACCCCCAAAACCCTACAAACTCAAAAATAAAATTATTAAGAATTTGAAAACAGCAACCTCAGAAAATTAAACCCTGACAGGGGGAACTTTCTAAGCCCTATCACACTGTTTGGACACCCATGAAGCAGGTCCTGGTGACTACATAATTAATTCAAACTAGGGATGTTTTGAGAATAAAAGGGGCACTTTTAATAACTTCCCTGGGAAAGAGGCATAAATCAGCCTTATCTAAAGCAAATTGTGATGATAGTCGCCCTCTAGAAAATAGAACTGAAATTTTCCTTTACAAATGAGAAATTTCCTAGGCACTCATGAGTGAAAGTCCAATAGTGGGAATGGCTTAAATATTAATACTCACTTAATCTAATAATCCCTGTTCCATTTTTGTGTGATTCTCTTTGCTCTTCTTCATGTGCTTTCATTCTGACGTGGCTATTATGATACAGTAGTTCCAAGTCTCACATCTGGTTAAAACGATGCCCAGAAGTAGAGTGAAGTTCTCTACCACCCCATCCCAGGCACTCTCAGAGCAGAAAAGGCCTTTCTAGAAGTCTTCAAAAACCTCTCCTTGAGTTGCATTGACCTGAATTGAATCACATGCTGATTCCTGAACCAATGACTGTCAAAAGAGACTGAATTAACTTAAGCCAATCAGAACCACACTGAAGATAGGAGTGGGCTCCATTCAAAAGTGTGGATCTTGGGAAAATCAGATTTGAAAATTTCTCTCAGCAAGTGGAAATGGTGAATATTATAGAAGCAGAATTGTCTTCAGATAATGTTGACAAAATACACATACTGATTTTTCCTGGGTAAACAAATAAAAGCCAGTGATATGAACCCTGACCACACCTGCAGTGACCGTACGTAGACACAGCCAAGCTAGACAGATAAGCATTCAGACAAGTTTGATCTTCTTCTTTTCTTTCTCAGTCCTGTGTTTCTTATTCGTTTATATCTAATTTTTAAATTTATAATTGACACATAATAATTGTACAATATGGGGTACAATGTGATGTTTCAATGCATGTATGCATAGTACAATGATCAAACGGGGTAATTACTTATCCATCATTTTAAATATGTATCATTTCTCACCTGATCTCACTCATATGTGGTATCTAAAAAAGTTAATTTGGTAAAAGCAGTGAGGAGAATAGTGGATACCAGAGGCTGGAGAAGGGAGAGGTGAGCAGGGGGCAGGAAGGCATGGAGAGAGTGGTCAATGTATACAAAGTTACAGTTAGACAAGAAGAATAGGTTTTGGTGTTTCATGACACAGTAGGGTGACTGTAGAAAACAATAGTATAGTGCGCATTTCAAGATAGCTAGAAAATACGATTTTGACTGTTGTCACCGCAAAGGAAAGTTTGGTTCAAAAGTAATTGTAGTTTCAGACTGTGAATTTTAAATCATCATAACTAGGCTCAAACACATCTTTATTAATAAAAATAGAAACCATTACAATCAACACATTTTTACCGATGAGAAATAAGTTTGTTTATTCCTGTAGTGTAAAAATCCGTGCTTCAGAATTCGATGAACTCTTGGAAAGCATTTTCTGCATCCTGCTGGTTATGGAATCATTTACCCTGCAAAAAGTTGTCGAGATGCTTGAAGAAGTGGTAATCAGTTGGCGAGAGGCCAGGTGAATATGGCAGATGAGGCAAAACGTCGTAGCCCAATTCGTTCAACTTTTGAAGCACTGGTTGTGCGACATGCGGTCCAGCGTTGTCATGGAGAAGAATTGGGCCCTTTCTGTTGACCAATGCCGGCTGCAGGCATTGCAGTTTTCGGTGCATCTCGCCTATTTGTTGAGCATCCTTCTCAGATTATTCCAATATTAAATGACAAAGTCCAATGCTAAAACCACAGTTACTTTTGCACCGATCCAAAAAAAGTTTGGTCTTCTTAACAACCCTCTCAGGGTCACTTACGACTTCTATTTCTGCTAGTATCTCTCACTACACAACGAACGAACAAGCAAAGTAATCAGCCATCAAAAAATACTTGAAATGGTCCAAATGTGTGGTGCTCTATTATTTTGTGTTGCATCCCAGGTTCCCTGCACTTACTAAACATTTAAGACATACCCATGAAATTTATAAAGGATAAAAGCATTAGGGCTAGAAAGCATCATTACATTTTGATAAATGTTTGGAAAGACAGAAACATATCAAACTTACTTGTATCTAATAAAATAGCTAAAAATATATATAAAGAAAAACTGATACAATACAGGGAAATTAGTAAATTTACAATCATAGTGATGATCAAATCTCCCAAAATCTGTAGATTCAATGTCATTCAAATAAAATTCTCTCAAATCTTATTCCTTCTAAAATGCATATGGGGAAGAAAAGGGCCAAGAATAGCCAAGACGCTATTGAAAAAGAGCAAGGGAAAGTGACTTGCTATACCAGATATCAAGGTTTGCTCTTATTATGGTGAGAAAATAATGATTTACAAATTGACCAATGCAACTTATTAGAGTCTTTGTATCTGACAAGGGTGGTATTAAAAATTCATGGTTATAGCATGGACTTTTTGTTAAATGGTGTTGGGATAACTCATTGTCCATATGGGGGAAAGGGATAAAATTGAGTGCATATTTTGTTCCATATTCAAACATCTATTCCAGATGGAATGTGAACATAAAGACAAAACTTCAAAATAGTTTAATAAAGAGAATATTTTTTATTTTAGAATTGGAAAGTATTATCTAAACAATTTACAAAAGAATTTATCATAAAATTTTGACAAATTTGTCAAATTGAGAATTAAGAATTTCTGTTTTCTAAATGACTCCATAAAGAAAATGAGAATATATTTTTAATAAAGAATTATTACTCAGAATGCATAAAGGATGCTTATAAATCAACATGAAGATAAACAATCAATAGAAAAAGGAGGTTAAGACATGAACATATGTTTTGCCAAACAGCAAAATATGAAAGGTGAGTAAACATTAAAACAATGTCTAATCTCACTTGTTATCAGAAAATAAAAATTAAAATGAGATGAAATATTCTTTTTCACCCAGTAAATTGACGGCTATATATAGTCTGGCAATACTAATTACCAGAAAGGATGTTGATCAATTGTTATATACTGCTGATTAGTGTGAAAATTAACTTAACTATATGTAAAAGATATTTACTATTAATAAAATATTAACATTTTATACTGTCTTATAAATTAAAATCTATGGATACTCCATATGAGAAACAGTTCCATATGTGTGACATATGAGAATGCTCACCCTCACTATAATATAAACGCCATGAAAACTGGGAATTTTTTGGTCTGTTTTCTTTTGCTATTGAAGCAATGCCTGGCACCTAGATGTTTAAAACATATTTGCTAAATGAAATAATGAGGAAAACCACCAAAACTTTTTTTCTTGGAAGAATAGGTATAATAATGCGTATTCAGAAAATGGGATAAATATCAAAATAAACTATAGCTAAATAGTACTGTGCTCAAAAAATAACCTTAGGTGAAAATAAGTCCCAGAAAATTATGTAAAGTATGTCACTATCATGGAATTTGAAAGCAAAAAGAATTAATTTATTTTTTAGGGAAATAAACTTACATGATAAAACTATTTGTTAAAACTTCAAAAGAATGATAAACAGAGGGGAGAAGAGGCAGAGCAAAGAGGTGGAGAGGAACACGTATGTGAATATAAGAGTACTGGAAATGCTTTAGTTATCAAGTTGAAGGGAGTGTTCAAGGGCATTAATACTATCATTATGGCATTTAACTTATACATACTATATATTCCTTTGTATGCATTAATAATAAAATTAAATAAAAATGGCAACTTTAGAGAACAAGTGAAGAAAACTCTTTTTTAATATGTATATATAATTCTGCACTTGAAACATGAGGACAAAACCTGTAAAATCTCTTTGCAACTGTACAATGAGCCAATTGTACATCTGGCACAGGGACAAAGTTTTCCACTAGCTAAGTTGGTACTGTTTCAAAAAGTACATACCTTACAATTTACTGGATTGATAATTAGAACTTCAAAAGATTTAATTTTTTAAAACTAAAATGAAAAAATTTAAGAGTTTAGAGCCTACTAATTTGGAATTGGCAACAATTCTGAGTGAACCAAGTTAACATTTACCATTGCACTATTTAAAATGAACTGATTCTCTAAGCAATTTCATTGTGTTAAGACTGAAAGTTTTAAAAAGATGTTTATCTTTTTAGTCGTTTAAATTTTTCATGGATATAAAAAATTACTGATGTAACTCTAAATAATCACTCTTCGAATCACACATGAGCCTTATCTGTTCGGTTGAGCAGGATCCGAGAACTTTGTTCAAGAGGCGATTTTCCTCTGGAAACTTAAATGTATAAAACCTTAACTATTTATACAATTTTCATGAACCTTATTTTCCAATAATTCCAGCCAACTTCTCTCTTTGCAGTTAAAAAATAGGAGCTCTTTATACACAATGCTCCTTCTAAAAAGATTAATTTAGGAATTAAGAATAATTTTGGGATACTTGGAAGACAAACATCAAATACTCCCTTATTCTAAATTCTACAACTCAGCCTGACTGAGATTTAGTGTGGTTTATTTTGACCTAATCCAAAAATAGCTATAGAAAGGACAATTGGAAATGTTCCAGATGAATAAGAATGATAGTAAGAGGAGGGTAATTAGGCTAATATGCTTAATGTTCTGAGAAGAAAACACATGTAGAAAGATTTTTCCTATTCCCAAGAACATAAGTAATCTTAATGTTGAAGATTTACTGAAAGAAATGTTGAATAGTCTAACTCAGTGAAAAAAAAATATTATTTAAATACAGGCACTTAAAGGACAGAGTAAGAAAGTGTATTTAGAGTATATTGATTATAGCCATAAATTTAAATACTTCTTGTGTAGATAAATTCTTTACCATGTGACCTTCAAAATTATCATTTTAGATGGTATTAACTCTATATAGAATGCTAGCAAACTCAAGTGAAGCTGATTTATTCAAGAGAATTATTCATTTAATTTCCATCGTTTAGTATTTATGTTCCGTTTCCATTCATTTATTCATTTCATCTTTATTCATTTATGCATTTATCAAATATTCACTTAAATGAGTTTCATTATAAGTACAGAAACAGTAGGATAAGATTTGCAGTAAATTTATTCTTTTAATAGGTTTATTCTTGCAAAATGTTCTGAACAGATAAAGGCTGCTTGACCCATCATATTCACATCTTAAATTTTTACAACTTATTACCTATCTCATTTCCTTTATTTATTTGGCTATTTTCCTTAAATTGCATGCAATTTCCTGAGATCATCTCAGTAATCTAATTAATATTTTGACAAAATATTTATATGTTATATTATAGATTTTATATAGTAGTCATTGAGGAAACTTTACCATTCAAAAATCAAGCAAAGTTATTTCACACTAGACAGTATAACAGAGAGCTCTCTCCCTTGTTCCCTATTCATACATCACTAACGCTATCCATGGTCATTTGTGGTTTTTTTCTGCTTCACAATGCCTTTTTTGTTGTTGCTTCGCTAAAGCTAAATCTATTAAAAAATAAACTAATTCAAATTTACATTGCTAATGGAGTTATTCTCTGTTTGTCTAATTTTAATTGTGTATCTAGTCTTGCTAGTCTGGTGGAGCTTAAAGTACTCTTTTCCTCTGAGTTTTGGTTTGGCCATATGGCTTCGCTTTTCTGAAATAAGCATTTTCCCACATGGATAAAGAGAAAGAGAGAGAGAGAGAGACAGAGAGAGACAGAGAGAGACAGAGACAGAGAATGGAACAATTTTCTCAACTATGTTTTGAATTTGATTCTCAGATTTTTTAAGGATAGTCGCTCAAGAGGTAATATTTTTTTCTTGTTTTTTTTCCCCCCACCCTTATCATCCCTGTGCTCCCATTTTCTATATTTATGTCTGCCTGTCCCATTTACGCCATTTCAGCTGTATTTTGTGTGATCCTGATTTTGACTTTTTGCTTAGTTTTGGGTTTTCACCCTTTCTCTGAAAATCTGAAATCAGAGTTCCTCAGTCAGGCAGTTGCAGTCCAATAGAATAATGATGAGAAAGTCTAATTACAGCCCAGAATAATTCCCTCTTCTAACTCTTCTTGTTATAATTTTGGAGAATAATGTAATGAAATTTTTGTTGTATGTAATTGCTCAACATTTTTGTATGTAATTGCTTCCCAATTCAAATTGCTAGCCACTGAGTAAGAGTAAATGAGTTAGCCAGCATCCCTCAGACTAGCCTATATTTTGGACACCAGGAGGTAGGAGCACCAATATTTACTGTTTACTTATTAAGGTATAAGGCATCCTATTCATATTATTAAGTATTAGGCTTCCTGTTAAAGGGTGGGGGAATAAATGTCTGAGACCCAGAGGTAGCAAGCAATTGTCATTGTCTTCCCTTTGAGTTTTAATTTTTTGAAGTCAGAGAGCTTGAAGAGATTTGAGTCAACCTTTTGAGAGAGTGTGTTTTGCTGGTTTGGTTTTGTTCACAGGGAATAAACATTATATATAAATTCCCACATGCATAAACACATATCCCTCATGTTTTATTCTTGCTTCAGTTACAATCTCTTAAATAAATTCTCGTTACCCATCTGTCACCTGCCTTGGGCCATCTTCTTAATGCATCACTTTAAAAAAATCTTTTCATTCTTTGTCAGTTATAAATTACATGCATAGTTGCTAGGACAATCCTTCACCAGGCACAGAGCCTATCTCCAGATTTATCTTGTCTTGAACATATCTCCTCCACTTCAACAACTGAATCTGAAGAAAATAGCATTCTTTTAAAATATCTTTACACCTGTTGTTCCATTGCTTAAAAATGTCCACCCTTCCTTGCCTGTCATCTCTTTCATGAGGCTTTCTTATACAGTTAGTTCCCAAAGTTAGTCGCTCCTTTTCATTGCTCCAACATTATTTTGTTCACATATTTAATAGTGTTATTTTATACAATGTGGGAGGGGCTACACTATAGTGGCTAAGATCATGGCTACTAGAATCAGAACGGGGTCAATCCATGACTCAGAAATTCCCAAAATATGACCCAGGGTAAGTTATGTGAGCTCTTCAATTTCATCAGAAGAGAGGTAATACTAGTAAGTTAAAAGTGATTCAATATTTCCTGCTTCAGCCATGACACATAAAGAATTTGAAAGTCGCATGCCTTTTCTCACAACAACGACAACAAACAAAAAACTGACGCTGAAAATCAGTGAATTTTCTTGGTCCCAACAGAGAACTGAGATTGCAGGGCAAATGACTACCTGGAAATCTAGAAAGACAGGCTCATCCAGAGTCAGAGCAGAGCTGCTTACTTGGAGTAGAAGGCATGAAACAATAAACAGGTTGGAACAACTAAAATGTACTTTAGATGTGAGAAACACCTGGGGTCAACTGTCACAGGGACCATATAATTTTTTGTACTTTACCTAGAGGGATCCCACTTGGTTCTCACAGTGAAGATCAGTGATTCCCTCATAGCTTTGGCAGTGGGAGGAGAAGAATAATTGTGAAATGCCCAGAGACTATTCTACCAAAAAAGACCGTGCTCCAGGGGTGAAGACTTGAGGATTCATCCCAAAATGGAAGAAGGGCATTTCTCCCACTCCTGCCTCTTCTAGCCTGGGGTGAGGGTAGTCAATAGAGTTTAAAAAAAAAATCGTTGGGATACTATAACCAGGGAAGGCAGAATGGAGCAGGAAGAAAAAAAACAAGAAACAAACCCCCAAAAAACTACATCACTGAAGAACTACTTGTGAAGGTCACAATTCTAAGGCATAGGACTATTAGACAATGCAACTTAATCAAAAGATTATAAAGTGCTCTCCATTCTCCACACCTTATCATCACACCCACAGGCATCCAGTTATAATCATAGTGGATTATAACTGAAAGACCAACGAGACACAGACTCTTTAAAAGGAAAGTACTTAGGGAAGCCCAAAGTCAAGAGTGGAGACAAAAAACAGACACAAGAAGAATTTGAAGCCTCTGGCACCTACCACTACGGTAAACATTAAACACAGCCCAAACCACATTACCATAGATCCTCACAATCAAGGCTTATTTACCTCGGTTCCTATTATCCAATGCAACATGCTCTTAGCTTTCAATAAAAAGTCGTAAGGCATGTCAAAATACAAGAATAACGCAGTCTGAAGAGATAAAGCAATCATCAGAACCAGACTCAGATATGACACAGATGTTGGAATTATTAGACAGGCATGTTAAAATGATTGTGATTAATATGTTAAGGGCTCTAATGGAAAAAGTAGACAACATTCAACAATAGATGGTTAATTTAAGAAAAGATAGAATCAAAAGGAAATGTTAGAAATCAAAAACACCATAACACAAATAAAGGATGTCTTTGATAGGTTTGATAGTGGACTTGACACAGCTGATGAAATAATCAGTGCACTTGAAGATAGGACAACAGACACTTCCCAAGAAGAAATGCAAAGATAAAAAGGAATGCAAAATGCGAAATAAAATATCCCCAAAATGTGAGACAATATCAAAAGGTAGTAGTTGAAAGACCAGGAGAAGAAAGGGACAATGGAACAGGCAAATATTTAAAATATTAATAGCTGAAAACTTGAAATTAATGACAACACCAAACTACAGATGCAGGAATTTCAGAGAATAGCAATCAAGATAAATACCAAAGGGGGAGAAATTGGACCCTATCTAGGAATATCATATTCAAAATAGAGTGGGGAATGGGACTCTACCTATAGATTAACAAGGATAAGAATTACAGAGGGTTTTACATCATAAAGCATGCAAGCAAAAAGAGAGTGGAAAGTAAAACGCCAATATGGCTGACAAGAGACATCAGCTGACAGATTATCTCAGAAAGAAGAGAAAGTTTTAGATGAAAAAAGAAACCTGTAAACATAGTTTGAACGTAATTCTGAGGAAAAAGTGCCAGAACCTATCAGAGATTCCATGGGAAGAATTGCTTAGCAGAAAAAGAAATGGCAAGAGAGATCAACCCTGAGAAGCTTGGAGAACAGCAAGTGTGGTAAGTGGGAGGTTTTGTTTCTCCTTCCCTCATACCTATGAAAGTCAGGGGGCACCTGAACTTCTGGAGAGCCTTTCTACCTTCACAAGCCCAGAGACTGCTGCCACCTATAAACTGAGAGCTTCTTGAGGGCAACACACCAGGCTCGCAGCCTCCTTGGAGTCATTTCCCATCACTGCGGACCTGAGCTGAGGTAGCAGGGGCCATATTGCTTCTCCATTCACTGTGCACCTTTTTCCTTCCCAGGGAGCTTCAGCCCCTCAATTTTTGTCTTGCTTGTTCCCACACAAACAATTCCTAACTCCAGCCCAGACTGGGGAAACCACAGGGGCCAATAGATCTCAGGGGATCCTCGGATCCTGACCCCAGAGCTGAACATTCCAGGTGGGCTTCCTTGTGGAGAAAGGGACAGAGTTGACCAGACTGCTAGTTAACCTCCTTTCATACTCTTTCCTCCCCCACCCCTTCTCCACCTGCTGCTGCCAAGAGGTAAAATTGAGCTGAGACTCTAAGAAGCAGCTATTTCTCCTCTGTTGGTGTGCCTCAGCACTGAGGTTCCCACAGATAGTGGGGCTCACATCTTTCCTCTTAAAGTGGACCAAGGGGTGTGCGGTCTGTGAGCTCCCTGCCTGCTGGCCCTTCCAGGTGCTGCTTGCCTGGCTACTTCAGCAGAGCAGGGAAAACCCTGAATTGGAGGGACACCAAACCTACTAGAGCACTCCCTGGACAACTTGGGACTAGCATGCTTCTCCCTGGCACAGTCAGAGATTGATATTCAGGGACCTGGGAACAGGTCTGCAGGCCGCATCTCACATACCCAGACGTAGAATGTGTTTCTTGAGGGTACAGAGGGGATATTTGTGAACAAATCTCAGGAGGCAAGGGAGTCCAAGTGGGCAGAACTGAGAGGAGAGTGCAGTGTGGATCCAAGCAACAGTGCACCCACAGGAAAGCCACGCTTGTGGCCTGGGGCTAGATCCTGTACAGAGAAGCTCCCAACCTGTGGCACCATTGCTTGTGAACTCACCAAGTTTAAGCTCCTACTGGAAGGAGACCACAGGGAAGAGGCAGAGGGGGAAGAGGGAAGCCCACTCCTGACAGCCAGGTTGTGAATTTCAGATGGTCCTATTCCCACATGCAGATTTTCTGCCTTGGTGGGGATATGCCAGCCCCTCCCTGGTGGCTTTCCCCAGCAGTGTGAGAGCAGAACATTGATCCCTACCAAGATGCTCCCTTTGTGGAGACTGAAGGCAGGCTGACCTGACCCAGACCCACCCAGAACCACTCAGCCTAACTCCTCCATCCACCTCTGCTGTGGTGGAGAATAAGGAGCCACTTGGAAACTCCAGGGCCCTGCCCACCATGTGAGCCATTTGGCTACCTCTCTTAAGAGGCCAGAGCTGGTCATAGGTTCCCCCAAAAAACAACACTGCAGATGATTCTTTCTGGCAAGTTCTCCCTACTGGCAGGGAGGACAACTTGTACAGCCCTTTGCAGCATTTACTCACTCAATCATACAGGATGTGACTGATTCTTACCCCAAAATACCACCTAATATCTCAGAGATTAATCTGGACATCCCAATATAACTTATATCATGGTTTTTCCCAAAGACCACAGGGCTTGGGAAAGAGATAGGATTTCAAAGACCTCCATCTTCCCTCATCAACAAGAGACAGGGGACCTGTCCACATGCAGAGTTCACCACCAATATCAATAATATGAATAACTACTCCAACAATGTCAATAATTCCTTTAGATGTGAATAGTCTAAATAGACCAGTTAAAGATAGAAATTGGTTGAGTGGATAAAAATAAAACCAAGCTATATGTTGTTTACAACAAATCTAAAGTTGCAGATAGGTTAAAAGTAAAGAAGGAGAGAAGAATACAAGAGTCTAATGCTAATACTAATCAAAAGAATACCTAAGGAACTGTATTAATTTCAGATATAGCAGACTTCAGGAAAAGAGAGAGTATCAGGGATAAAGAGCATTATCTAATGATAAATAGGTCAATTCTCCAAAAAGACATAACAATCCTAAATGTGTATTCCTCAAAACAAAAGAACATTAAATATATGAGGTAAAATTGATAGAACTGAAAGAATGGACTAGTTAAGCCAGAAATTAAAAAATATTTTGGACTAAGTGAAAATGAAAACAAATTTATCAATATTATCTGAGATGCAATAAAAACAGTGCTTACAGTGAAACCTGTAGCATTGAATAAAAATATTAGAAAAGAAGAAAGATCTAACATCAATAATCTAAGCTGCCCCTTAGGAAACTAGGGAACACAGAACAATGTAAGCCTAAAGCAAGCAGAAGAAAAGAATAATAAAAATTAGAGCAGAAATCCATGACATTGAAACAGGGAATCAGTAGAGGAAATTAATGAAGCCAAAGCTGGTTCTTTGGAAAGATAAATGAAAGTGATAAACCTCTAGTGAATCTAACCAAAGATAAAAGAGAGAAGATACAAATGGCCAATATCAGAAATGAAGGAGGGGTTGCAACCAGTGATCCATGCACATTAAAAAAGATAATAAAGGAGTACTATGAACAAATATATGCCCACAAATTTGATAACTTAAATGAAATGTACCAATTCCTTTAAAAAAACAAACTGCCAAAACTCACACAAAAGGAAAAAGATAATCTGAAAAAAAGTATTTATTTATTTCGACATTAGATATATGTAAAATAGATTATCACAATAACCTTCCAAGAAAGAAAGCACCAGGGCCAATATGGCCAATGCTATCAAACATTTAAGAAAATAATAATACCAATTCTCCACAATGTTTCCAGAAATTAAAAGATAAAGGAATACTTTATAACTTGTTCTATGAAGACAACATTGCTCTAATATGAAAACTAGAAAACACATTATAAGAAAGGAAAATTGCAATTATACTAATCAGGGCAGAAAAAGAATTTCATAAAATTCAACATCTATTCATGATAAAAACTCTTAGCAAGATACACACATTGCAAATAAAGGAAGAAAACTTTTTTTTTCCACAGGTGACATGATTGTCTATGAAGAAAATCCCAAAGCATCTACAAAATCTCCTGGAAGTAATATGTGAGTATAGCAAAAATTGCAGAACACCAGGTTAGTATACTAAAGTCAACCTGTATTTCAGAATACAAGGTTGATATATCAAAATCAAGTATTGAGCTATACACCAGCAATAAAAAATTAAAAACTGAAATTAAACAAAATACCATTTATAATAGTAGTCCTGCCACCCCAAAAGATAAATACTTAGATAAAAATCTAACAAAATATGTACAGGATATATGTGCCTAACTACAAATCACTGCTGAAATAAATCAAAGAAAATCTCAATAAACATGAGATATTCCACAGTAATGGATTTGAAGACTCTATATGGTTAAGACATCAATTCTTCCCAACTTGATCTATAGACTTGACACAATCTAAATCAAAATTTCAGCAAGATATTTGTAGATATTGACATATTGGCTCAACTGTTTATATGGAAAGGCAAAAAGCCTAGAATAGTCAACACAATACCGAGGAAGAACAATACTAAAGGACTCACACTATTTAAGATTTACTAAAAAGCTGTAGTGATCAAGACACTTAATGATACTGGAGAAAAAACAGATGAATAGGTCAATGGAACAAAATGGAGAGCCTAGAAATACATCTATGTGAATATAGTGGTGCCCCGCATAATGATGTTTTACTCAATAGCAGACTGCATATTTGATAGTGGCCTCCTATATTTTTACTATACCTTTCCTGTTTAGATAAGTTTGGATACACAAATACCATTGTGCTACAAATGCCTGACAATATTTAGCACAGTAATATGCTGTACAGGTTTATATCCTAGAAGAAATGGGTTATACCATTTAGTCTAGGTATGTAGTAGATTACACCAGATAGGTTTGTGTAATTACGCTGTGATGTTTCCGCAATGATGAAATCACCTAACAATGCATTTCTCAGAGCATATCCTATTATTAAGCTATGTATGACTGTATATTTGACTGATATTTTACAAAAGAACAAGGGAAATGCAATGGAGAAAAAACAGTCTTTCAACAAATATTACTAGAACAATTGGATGTTCATATGTTGTAAGGAAATGGCCTAGACATAGACTGTATATCTTTTACAAAACTTAATCAAAGTCATAAATTTAAATGTAAAATGCAAAACTATTAAACTTCTAGAACATAGCATGTGAAAATATGTGTGTGGCCTTGGATTTGGTGATGAGTTTTGGATGGAACATCAAATGTGTTATATCTCTTCTTATGAAAGGAAAACATTGATAAATTGGGCTTTATTTAAATTAAAAACTTCTTCTCTGCAAAAAACACTGTTAAGACAATGAAGACACAAGCCATAGACAGGAAGGCTATATTTGTGGGATTCATATCTGATAAAGGACTAGTGCCCCGAATATACAAATAATTCCTAAAACTCAACAATAAAAAAATGAATCAATTTAATGATAAGCAAAATATCTGATAAGACACCTCACTAAGGAAGATACACAGGTAACAAATGAAAATATGGAAATTGCTCAAGATTATTTGTTATTAGGAAATTGCAAATTAAACACTGATATATTACTATATACCTACCAGAATGGCTAAAACACACCAAAAAACCCTTATAATGCCAGTTATTAATGACGATGCAGAGCAACGGAAACCCTAATTTATTGCTGATGGAAAGATAAATCTTATAGCCACTTTGGAAGACAGTTTGGCAGTTTCTTACAAAGCTATACATAGTCTTACCATATGACACAGCAATCATGCTATGGGGTATTTAGTCTACTCATTTGAAAACTCGTGTTCACAAAAGTCAGCTTGAAAATGTTTATAGTGGTTTTGTGAATAACCTCCAAAAACTGGAAGGAACCAATATGTTCTTCAATATGTTAATGAATAAACAAACTGTGATAAATGCATACAATGAGAATACTATTCAGCAATAAAAAGTAATGTGCTGTCAAGGAATACATGGATAAAGACAGAGACATGGATAAACCTTAAATGCATATTATTAAGTGGAAAGGCTACATATGGTATGATTCCAATTATATGATATTCTGGAAAAGGCAAAAATGCTCAGTGGTAAAGTTCTTTATTAGAGACAGAGAAAGTAAATAAGTGGTTGCAAGAGGTTGGGACTGTGGGGGAAAGAGCTGAATAGGTGAAGCATAGGGGACTTTTTTTTAAGGATATGTAAAAATTCTGCATGATACTATAATAACGGTAGATACATGACACTATGCATTTGTTAAAAGCCATGGACATTTACAGTCAAAAATTGAATCTTAATGTATGCAAATCTAAAAAAATCATTTAGAAAGTCAGAGAATACACAGATGCATTGCAGAATGTAACAAAATAATGTATTGTAAGTGTATAAAACAACCTCTCCGAAGGAGATGGGGGAAATGTGCTGACCTAAGTAACTTTGGAAATGAGTGGAGTCTGGAGTCTGTAAGACAAAAGGCAAAAGGAAGTACTTAGGAATTGTACTCTGGTTGATAAAGTTATTTCCCACCATGGTAAAGGTTAACAATTTTGATAATGCATCCATATATGCTAAAATTGAACAATTAAGTGAATGGTTGGAAGATGATGGAAGACAGGTTTTTCATTGTTGGAGTGGGAAGTTACAGATAAGCAAGAAAAGGCTGAAATGATTTATGTGCCAATTAATTAAGAATTGGATATATCAATATAAACTAATGTTTAGTTTAATACAGATACAAATGTTTACATATTGAAATATTGATAGATATATGTATATACAGGTGTTACTGTGCACACATTTACTTCCTTGTTCTGTCAGCTGAGAGCTTAGAAGCAATGACATCCCAGTAGCAGTGAATACTTCTCATATCAGATCTTGGTTTCTAATATGTTTCTCCAACCAGGGCTTCTTGAACAAATGATAAATTCTAGGACGGAGGCAGGAAATATGTAAGATGAGCTTAAAGTACCTATTGTGCTAAAAAGTAAAGAATTGCTCAAAAACCTACGATATTTGGGGTGTGTCAAAAGAACAAAGGAACCTGAGCTCCAAATGCCCAAAGATGGAAAAAATTGAGCAACAAAGTAAAGTAGTATTGGATTATAACCCAAAATAAATATACCTGGGTTCATAATGACATAAATAAATGATTGAACAAATAAATAAATGGTGGAGAATAGACAAATCTTACCTGCATAAGAATTACAAATAATATATGTAGACATTCTGAGTACAACTCCCCACAAATTAAGTATTGGCTTAATTTACCCTTCAAAAGAGTACAGTATAAAAAAGGGGGGAAAGAAACTTTACAACGAAGAAAACTGAAAACCACTATCTTAGGTGATCAAGGTTACTGTCCACAATGATAAGTCATTTTGATATTATGTACCTTTGATATGATGTGGTAAAAATGGTACTTTACCCTTGTTTCCCTTTCAAAAGCATGTAACCCCAATCTAATCATAAGAAAAATATCAGACCAATTCCAATATTAGGACATAAAACCAAATACCCAACCAGTATTCCTGAAAATTGTCAAGGTTGTCAAAAATAAAGAAAGTCTGAGAACCATCAAAGCAAAGAGTAACCCTAAAGGAACATGATGGCTAAATGTAATGTGGCAGCCTAGTTAAGATTTTGGAATCAAAAAAGAACATTAGGTAAAAACTAAGGAAATCTAAGTGTGGACTTGAGTTAATAATAATACATAATGTTGGTTCAATAATTGTGACAAATGTTCCATACTGTGATAATTAATTATGTACCAGCTTGACTGGGACATAGGATGCCCAGATATTTGGTTAAACTTTATTCTGGGTGTGTCTGAGAGGATACTTCTGGATGAGATTAACATCTGGATCAATAGACTGAACAAAGCATATTGCTTTCCCCAATGTGGGTGAGCCTCATCCAAATCTTTGAAAGTTTAAATAGAACAAGAGATGAGGTAAAGGACAATTTGCTCACTTTGCCTGATTGTATTCAAATTAGAACATCAGCCTCGTCCTGCGCTGGGACTGATATTTACACCATAGACTTTCCTGGTTTTCAGGCCTTCATATTTGGACTGGAATTTACACCATCATTTCTCCTGATTCTCAGATCTTTGGACTCAGCCTAGAAATGTACCACTGGCTCTCTTGGGTTTCCAGATAGCAGACTACAGATCGTGGGACTTCTCAGGCTTCATGATCATGTGATCTAATTCCTTATAATCTATCTATCTATCTATATCTATATCTATTTACTTATAGATACAGTCATAGATAAATGGAGAGGGAAATTATATATATATATATATATATATGTATATATACACACACACATGCACACATACATATATCTGTTTCTCTTTCTCTAGAGAACCCTAATACACATGCTAATAAAATATTAATGATAGAACAAATGGTATGGGATATATGGGAATTCTCTATCTCCTATCTTTGCCATTTTTCTGTAAGTCTAAAACTATTCTAAAATAAAAGTTTATTTTAAAAAAATTGAACTTATTAATGGTTAGTCAAATACCACATATTTTTAATGACATGAATGTTTATTTTGGCAATTTTTCACTATACTGCATTTTTTTTTTTTATTTTTATAGACTTAGGAGGTACAATTACAGTTTGGTCACATGGGATATATTGACTAGTGAACAAGTCTGAGCTTTTAGTATCAGCATCTGCCAAATAGTGTAAATTATACCCATCAAGTAATATCTCATCACTCCCACCCACCCATCATTCCTCACCTCCAATGTCTATTATTCCATCCTCTATGTCCATGTGTACATATTATTTAGATCCCACTTATAAGTGAAAACATGTGGCATTTGACTTTCTGTTTCTGAGTTATTTCACTTAAGATAATGGCCTCCAGTTTATGCTGCTGCAAAAGACATGATTTTATTCTTTTTAGTGGTTGAGTAGTATTTCATGGTGTATGTATGTATGCATACATATCTCTCTCACACATTTTTAATCCAGTCCTTCCTTGACAGACACTTAGGTTGATTCCATATCTTGCTATTGTGAATAGAGCTGAAATAAACATACAAGTGCAGGTATCTTTTTGATACAGTTTCCTTTCCTTTGGATACATAACCAGCAGTGGGATTGCTGGATCAAAGGCAAGTTATATTTTTAGTTATTATTATGCCCCTGAAAATACCCTTCTTTAACTGTACTTGTTGCCTGAGATTAAAAACGAAAAATTTCTGGAAATACCAGTACATTTATTATGTGGTTTATTTCACCTTCGAAATAATTTTATTTCTCATTGCTGCGTTACTCTTCTGTCATTAATTTTCTCCATCCCATTTTTGGTGTCCCATTTTTCTTGTCATTCTTACTTCCCTTTTATCTATATACGACTGTGTATATGTTACGACTGTCATCTTTTGCTGCCAATTTTGGTTATGAAGTACATATTCTATCTGTTCAGGTTTTTCCCTCACAAATTACTTCTGTTTCATTTTTGTTTTCATAAACTGTATATTCTTTCCCCTCACAGGTTTAATGACATTCTTAGGCATACAAATGATTTTTGTCTCTATTGGCCTCGTTCGTAAGAGCATACAACTTTCAGATGAATCTATTTTCACTTAACCTCTTGCTCATCATTTTGCTTCTTATTCTAAATGTTGATTTTTTTTAAAAGTGTCCCTTAAAATTTTGGTTACCACTGCACTTGCACTATCGTTTCTTCCTACATATTTAATTTTTAAGGAAATGGTCATAAAAAACACATTTAGTAATTATATAGAATCATTTAAAAAGAAAGCAACAGAAAAAACTCTGCAATTTTATTTATAAAATTCTGATATTAAACTGGGAGTAGGCACAGCAAGTTACTATGCAGCTCAAAGAACCAACTCTGTTTTACTGTTTTATTGTTTGAATCAGTGTTAAGAAATTTCTAGTTCCTAATAGCCTTGTTTCTCAGTTTGGAGATGATTGTCTATCAGGTGCAATATGTATACTAAATTGAAATCTTCTAAGCCTTTAGATTCTTTGGATGAAGTTGAGATATAAGTCAAAATAATTATTATTTGCATTGATGTAGGAGATGAACATCAAAGTGTAGACTCATCATACACTACCAAGCAGAAGTTATTGATAGAGTCTTTGCTGGGGCTTCTCCCGTAGCTCAGATATAAAATAGCAAAACTCAACAAAAAAATTTCTTCAGCTCACTTCTAAATGGAAAGGAGAGTGGGTGCTCTTTCACAGGCTGGAAAGGCACTTATCATGTTGAAAGGACTAATTTAGCTCTAAAGATTGCTAAAGGGGGCTGCAAGATGAGTCACAATTTATAATCATTCCTGGCGGAGGGTTGAAGGTTTTATGGCTTAGAGAACTGGGGGCCAAGGAGCTGTGTCTTAATTTAAGTGGAAATAGCAAAGATTTAACATCGTTCCTCTTTTCTTGTCAAAGAGTAAAGTTTTACTTTTTTCCCCATGGAATATTGTGTGTGTGTGTGTATAGCTCAGCGTGGTGACATAAAAATTCCAGAGGCTTCATGAATGTCCCTGAGGTGGGTTCCTGCCCTGAGGGGGCCTGCCCTGGTCTGATGTGTGTCATGGAGTTGAACCCATCCTGACATGGTGTTTCTGAGGTCCAGTCCTCTGCTGGTCTCACGTGGCTACCCAGACTCCCAGGAAAATAAACCTAGCCTTCAGTGAACAACTCTGACAAAGTTTTGAAATTCTAAAGTGAAGTATTTTCTTCTTCTGTTCTCTTTCTTTTATTTATAAATTCAAAGAAAAGTTTATATTAACATCAATCATTATGGCATACTGTTGATTAAGTACCTGCTATGAGTTAAGGACTCCTTCGATGTCTTACATACATTAATTTATTTATTCTAAGAGGAGATATTGTTATGCTTATTTTATGGATGGTGTAAAATAACACTTTCTGAGGTCAAGTAATGTACTTATGATCCCTCAGCTAGTAAGCGGTGGAGACTGGATTTGAACTCAGATTTCTAACTCTTAAAGCTTGTATCATTAACCAACTTTTCACTTTATTAAAGCTTAAAATCAGAACACCAATTTCTTCTCAAGAAGTGCCTGGCCTTTAAGCTTCAGTACCTAAAGCACACTGTTTTGTTATTCTCCTTGCATGCCAAAATAGCTCTATTGAGACATAAAGCGGAGAAACTTTCTTCTTCCTAATTCTCTTTGCCTGACAGAAACATCTGCACAACCTAAGCAATCATGATCACTGCCTCACAGAGTTGTTCAGAGAACTACGAACATCAGGCACATATACATACTGGTGCTTCAGAGACTGTGTCAGTGTCCTACTAAATATACTACTCTGGGGACTCTGACCCTACACGAGTATTACTCGAGGTAGATAGTTTCATGTTTGCTTTCTTTCTTGTCTCTAGTAACATTCTGAGTCTGCTCTGAGGTAGCCTCTGAAGACTAGGACAAACAAACTTAGTAGTTATTCTGAAGAAACTAAAGTAAATTTCATCCCTGCTTACCTTTTTTAAAAAAATTTTTTCTTTTGTCTTTATTTCAGCATACTATAAGCCAAGTTTGCTTCAGACTCAATGTAACACTCTCAAGTTATTGCTAAAAATAAAATTCCAAACCACCCATCTATTTTAGATCCTGCCCTTAGGTTTTTTTTATTTTTTATTTCAGCATATTACGGGGGTACAAATGTTTAGGTTACATATATTGCCTTTGCCCCAACCAATCCAGAGTTTCAAGTGTGTCCATCCCCCAGACGGTGCGCACGGCAGCCATTAGATGTGAATATACCCATTCCCTCTTCCCCGCTCCCATCTGCCTGACACCCAGTGAATGCTATTCCTATATGTGCACTTAAGTGTTGATCAGTTAATATCAATTTGATGGTGAGTACACGTGGTGCTTGTTTTTCCATTCTTAGGATACTTCACTTAGTAGAATGG
>RJWJ010015792.1:0-35579 GCA_004363605.1 Indri indri
GTTAGTGATTTGCTTTTATAAGACATGCCCTGCTTAATCTGTTATACTAATGCCATTCATTGCATCACCCTGTAAGATAAGAAACTTAAAGCCATGTTTTAATAATGCGACCTCATTGAGAATTCTAAGGGAAAGCTTCAGTTGGAGTTGTATAGTGAAAACTGAATAATGCCCGGGGTCAATAAAATCTGAGGTAATTGTTTCAAAATATAGTTTGAATCAACACCTTTCTGTAGCACATGTGCCTTGCTTCCCATTATGGCTGAAGAATACAGAGGCTTTTTAGTATTCAAGTCAGGTCAATATCAAATTATATACATTCGTGGATACAAAAGTAATTATCATGGGTTGCATTGACAGTGTCATTTGTTACCCGTGGCTGCTGTCATAAGTCATTTACATTTGGCAACACTGTTAAATAGTTTTTATATCAGTCTTTTTTGTGGTTAAAAACATTGACCCAATGAGTCATTTCAGAAATAATAAACATCCTACCCTGGTTATTATTTACAATGGCATATGGCAAGCTATGATTTAAAATGGTGTAGGATTTTATTATTACAATTATCTTCTAATATTACATTTGTATCACAGGAGTGATGCAGACCAACTACTGCTTGACATGACTGCATTTTAGAACTATAAGAGATCCTAATGAACAGGAACAGATCACCTAAATTTATACAGCTTAATCATGCCTTGGGATCAAATCTAGGGTTCCTGTGTAAGGAAAATGTTTGCTGTAAGTATGGGGGTGTGTGTGTGTGTGTGTGTGTGTGTGTGTGTGTGTGTGTGTGTGTGTGTTTGAGAGAGAGAGAGAAAGACAGAGAGAGAGAAGGAGAAAGAGAGAAATACAGAAAGAGAGAGATAGGAATTCAGAAATATGTAGAGGGAAAAAGTAGCAAAAAGAGGTAGAGGAATGAGGAATGAAAAGAGACATATTTTGGGCTCACACATTGGAAACATTGCTCTCTGGAGAGCAGGTCAGCCCACCAAGCACACATGTGCTCTTCTTTAAGGCAACGCTGCTGCTGCACCATCAGGAGCCCTCTGTGTTATAGCTGCTTTTCAAGGAACACAGATAGATGTGTTTTCATCTATTCTCATTTACCCAGGCCTCTTTCACTTACCGATTTCCAAAATGATCAGCTGGGATCATAGGTATACCGAATAGACGTCACAGAGGTAACAGTTACAGTGTCAAGACAGGGCTTGGCACACACTAAGGACTTGACAAATGTTTGTAATTAGTATTATCCATCCTTCTGATGCCCTACTGTGTTCCAGAAAACACATTATTTTATTATAATAACAGTAACAACCATAAAATTCACAGCTAACATGTATTTAGCTTGGTATTATATTAAACATATAGGTGTGTATATACTTATATGACATAGGTATATAACTAACACAATGACCTATAAGGCAAGTACTATTACAAAGAGTTTATAGATACTGAATAATATACTACTAATAAGAAAACTGAGGCACCAAAAGATTTGATATTTTTGCCTAAAGCCTAATAAATTATGAGTGTGGTTATTTAAACCTCAAAGAATTAGAATTATTGTACTTCAGTATTCTTTAATCTATAATTAATTAGTTTTCATGTACTATAATTTTATTTCAATTTTGTAGAGATGGTCATATCAATTTCTACCTGAATTTTTTTTCGTTTCTACTATAAATTCTGCCCAGGCTCTTACGGCAAATTATTGCCATGCACTTATATTTCTACAAGGGCTCACTGAATAGAAAAAAACAAACTCAGATTTTCCTATCATACTCTCACAATACACTTCTAAAACCCAGATATATGGGGCTTTCCCCCCCACATATCAAGCAAGCAATCAATTCTTCAGTGGACACCAGCTGGGTGTCCTCTAATTCAGCTCATTTCTGACACTATGTACCTGAAGATGGAATCATATCCCCCAGGTTGTGAGCTCAGCCCCACAAGACCGCCCCCAACTTCTGATGCCAATTGCAAGCCACAGATTGCTTTACCTGTGCTTCTGACAAACTGGCTATAAATTGGGGTTCAATTAATTGGCTAGAGTGGTTCACAAAACTCAGGGGAACACACACTTACTTTTGCTAGTTTATTGTAAAGGCTATTACAACAGATACAGATGAAGAAATGCATAGGGCAAGGTCTGGGGGAAGGAACGCAGAGATTCCCTGCCTCCCCGGTATGCCTCCCTTGAGGAACCTCCACATGGTCAGCTATCTTGAAGCTCCCCAAACCCAGCTCTTTAGGGTTTTTATGAAAATTAGATTACATAGCCACAAATGGTTAAATCACTGGCTACTAGAGATCAGCTTAACCATCAGCCCCTCTCCTCTCCTCTCCTCCCAGGAGGTGGAGCTGCAGGTTCCAACTCTCTAATCCTGCCTTGGTTTTTCCAGTGATCGGCTCGCATCTGAAAGTATCTAGGGGCTGCCAGCCACCAGTCGTCTCATTCACGTACAAAAATACAATTATCACTTAGCAGATTCCAGAGATTTTAGGAGTTATATGCCTGGAGACGGGGCCAAACAGATGTTTCACAACATCATACTGGCTAACTAGTTTTTCTACCCTCTGTTGCTCTAATCTATTTCTCTCACCATTAATGGATTTATCTTCCTAAAATCACTACTTTTAGTTGACCTCCTAAGACCTACAAAGGTGAGTAGAACTTATAACTTGTAAAGCTTGCTCACAGAACTGCAAATCCAATGGACATAGCCTTTTGGAGTCTCATTTAGGAAATAATACATTGAAGGTTTAAATGTGTTTGTAAGGAGAAACTCAACTTCTAGGAATCTACCATCACACAGTTTTCCTGTAAAGCCTTATGCATGGCCATGTTCATTGTGTTATCCATGTGACTCAAGTGACAGGTTAACGAAGGTTCCTATCACTTGAGTGGATCTTTAATATAAAGGCTCCCACTCCATACACCATGAGAAACTCATCTGTCCCTCAGTATTGTCGATGACACTGAAGAGGCTTATACATCTCTTGAGCACATATTGCTCTAATGGCCTGTTTGCATTCTCAGTTTCTACTCTGCATCTTGTTTCATAAACAATTTCTTTTTTTCTGTGCCATTTTCCTGCATTCTCAACCCAACCCCTATTTTCTCTTCATTTTAAAGTTCTATTTCTCTAAAAGGTATAACTTAATATCACAGTACCACTGTTGGGAAAAACATTTTAACTGATATTTGGGTGTAATGAAGAGGGATACACACTGCAGTTAGTACTGACAATAACTTTAATTATATTAGATATCATAGTACAAAAAATTCTCAGGCATTCCTATGATGTGAGCTTCTCCCCAGAGCCTTGAGCCTTTTGCTATAATTTTAAAACCCCCTTCATAAAATTTCTTCTCCTCTCCAGACTTTCTTCCTTTTCTGAAAGCATCCTGAAAATATCAAATTCTTTCTACTTATTTAAGCAAAGCATTTGTTTTGATTTATTATATCCAGAGTAGGAAACAGGGATCTGCATTTTTAACTAAGGTGAAAATAAAGTATTCCTGGCTTAAGCTTGCTCTGCTTATATAATTGGAAAAGTCCCCTGTTGTTCTCTCAAAAACTTCCTGAATTGGAAGATGCATTATATGGTAATTTTAAATTAATAAATATCCCAGCTGGTTCTAATGCAGTTAGTTTTTTTTGTTTTTTTGTTTTTTTTTTTTTTTTGAGACAGAGTCTCACTCTGTTGCCTGGGGCGAGTGCCGTGGCGTCAGCCTAGCTCACAGCAACCTCAAACTCCTGGGCTCGAGCAATCCTACTGTCTCAGCCTCCCGAGTAGCTGGGACTACAGGCATGAGCCACCATGCCCGGCTCATTTTTTTTTTTCTATTTATTTTTAGCTGTCCAATTAATTTCTTTCTATTTTTGGTATAGACGGGGTCTCGCTCTTGCTCAGGCTGGTCTCGAACTCCTGAGCTCAGAACGATCCACCCGCCTCGGCCTCCCAGAGTGCTAGGATTACAGGCGTGAGCCACCGCGCCCGGCCTATACAGTTAGTTTTTGAATGTGTTTTGCTTTAATGCTTGTCCTCATTGAGGAAGGAGAAGAACTAATATAGTCACCACCTTTCCTCCTCCCATGTGTAGCTATCTTATGAAATAGAAAAATTACATAAAAGAAAATATGAATATGGAACTAGAAGGTTCACAATATGTTCTCTATCTCACTAGTATTTTTCCTATTTCCTTGCATTTCAATCTTTCATTCATTCATTAATCAGCAATCAGTACAAGAATTCATTTCATTTGTAACCCTGATGTCTGCAAAGGGCTTTACAGGCTGGAAAGCCATTACTATTACCTAAGGCCATGAGATTGGGTGACGACTCATAGGAAAGATCTAAACCTTAGCCAGGTGAAGCTGCCATGTTCCCTGCCTCTGAATGTGTGAAACACAGGTGTTCAGAGATAATTTTCATGACCATAAGCAGGCACTTAAATTTCAAATGATCTCTAAATATGTGTTAACAACATAACATATGTGTTAACACATATGTGTTAACAAGGAACTACTTTATATTACCTCCTTTCTTCTCCAATTTGTTAATTGGTTGCAAAAACAGGAAATTCTAAAACTAAAAGTAATTTGAAAGTTTCTAAGATTAATCTTCCTTCAAGAGTTTCAAGGAAAGAAATTATACACATATGGGAAGGGTAAGACACATTTTTATCAAATATCTTGCTATGGATTTTCATATAAATTGAATAATGTAGTTAATATATATCCAGTAAACTTAACTTGACCTACTAAAGTGGTTAATAAACCTTGGAAGATAATGCTGATTGTTCATAATGATTACCTTAGTGTGGAGTGAGAAGAAAATATCAATTTTAAGTGGCATTTTCATAAATAGCTCCTTGATGTCTTTATTTAAAAAAATGTGGTTTTGTGATTCATCTTAATAATAAATTTTAATAAATATCTCTGTTTTATAAGCTTAGATAAAATGTTAACTATTAAGAACGTACAATTAAATAATAGTTGGGGGAGTGTTCCTTGGAAAATATTCCAGACCACTCCTAAAACCAATTTACCATACATGATTTCGCAAGCATAGGGCTGTTCCTTATATGGATGTGATACAATTCTGGAACATGTAGTTGCATAAATAGTAAATACCCAGGGGATAATATCACGATTTACTGCCTTGCTTTTCTTTCAGAGTTCATTTCAGTTCATTCTCCGGATGGCACTGATTTGCTGCCTGGTGCCTGGCCTGTCTCTATCTTCAGCTGCTGATCTGTAGGTTAATAACACCCAGGGGAAATCTGGCCCAGTGTTAAGCTTGTTTAGTTCTTTATATTTTCACATTTATTGAAAATCATTATTGGCATTTTCAATTTATTTATTAAGCAAACCTTTAATGTCAACCAGCAAGTTTAGTTAGAGCAGCTTCTGTAAATCATCTCTATAGCCATGCCTTATAGCATATGTCCATGGGAGGACACATAATTTAGACAACACAGTACAGCTATTTACTATATGAATAGTTTCTATAATGGCTTTGGCATAAATATCCATACTCTGTTGCATTTAAATAAGAAATAAATGTATGTCCAGAAGTCATGGTAAGACTAATTTTGTAAGATTCATGGAGAGAGAGTAGATATTGGAACTAAAACATGCAGCTCAAATTCTGAATTCTCTATTTAGATATGTAACCTTCTCAAGGTGTTTAATATCTTCAAAGTTTTTTCATCTCTAAATCATACAGTATTATACCTACTACAAAATATTGTGGCAATTATCTACATACTCCATCAAAAGGAGGTCTGTTTGAGAGGGTGCCTGAACACGCTAGAAGCAGACCTGGCTAGAAGCAGATCTCCTTGCGTAGGTCGATAGGAACAAGGGGGAGCCACAGGCACTAGATCTAGAACTATTCTTCCCCATACCTTCCACTGTTCATCAGCAGGCACCAAGAGAGTAGCCCAAATGCTTAGAGTAAAACACTTCCTCCCTAGCCGCCAAGTTTCTATTTGCAGCATAAAGACATTTTTAAACATTTATTCTCCAACTGTTTTGATACTCAAATCCTCACCAAAATTGTGTGTTTTAAATTCATCAGGAGTCATGTCATTGACGCCTTCTATCCCTGTATTAATCAATAAAAGAAACTTTAAACTTTCGAATCACCCCTTATCTCCCATATTATAACTTCTATCAATTATGCACTTCTGTTTTATTACCCCGACCTCCCACTCTGTGCAAACCCCTAAATTTATTCAAAATCCTCTGAAACTTATAATCTGTTATCAGCAAAAATCCTTATATTATTAGCATAGTCTCTGAAAGTTCTTTTAACCTCCATTCTCTAGCTGAAATGTGGATTCCCCTACATCTCGCTGAAAAATGGTGGCTTTGTTTTCTTCCATGTCCTTGTAACTCTGGTCCTAGAGTCAGGTGGCTCCACTCCTCTGCTCCTTAGAATCATCCCACCTCGATCCTCATCTCATAAGATCATATCTCCCCCAGTCTCTTATCATTGCAGTCATCTACCAAGTCTCACCTTACTGCTCATTATTTCTTAAGGATATTAGCTTCTTAACCCCTCACAGTTCTTAATTACCGGTGATTTCCATAAACAGATCAATAATACTTGCAATGCATTAGCCTTTGTAATTCCTTTAATTCTATTTTTCTGATAATGCTGTACTCCAATCTATTTCAGTTCCTCACAGACTGGACATATCCTTGTCATTTGCACTCCCTTCTAACTGCGTGCACTCGTCATGACTGGGCAGGCTCGAGGCAATAACAAGCAATCCCTAAATCTCATGCTATTAAATGAAAGATGTGTATTTATTGCTCAAACAAATTCTGTTGTGTCTTCAGGCAACCATATGTGCCGGCTCCGTGTTGTATTTCCATTGACTTGTGCTACCATGTTTTCTACATCACAGGGAGACAGATGCGCACGCTGGAAATATCGGAAATTAAATGCTCTCTTCTGGATAGTGTTGCCCAACCAGAATCCAATGCCATGTCTCCATCTCTATAAACGTCCCCCCCACCCCGCCCAGTTTTGAAAGCTTATTCACTCTAACACTTCAACCCCATTATTCCTTCAAATCCACTGGTACTAAAATGCATGACATTTTAACTGTCTCTTTCACCTTCAAGATACCTCTTTTTCTCCACCAAAACTCAGCTTAAATTCCATGGTAAATTATCACCACTTCCCATAATAAACTCTTGTCTCCTTTGTCACTTCTTCCCCTCTCTGTAATTATTTGACTATGTTCTCAACTCTACTGAAATATGGCTCTTTGTATGCTTCGTACTTTTTTCCAGGTCTAAAGGAAACGACCATTTTTATTGGCTTAACTTTGCATTTATCACTAGAAAGATCAAATTCACTTACACTGCTGTTTTGCAGTAAAACTACATTTCCTTAACTTGTTAACTTTGCTACTTTTTTAGAAGAACATTTCATCCTTTTTTTTCTTTTCTCAAGGTACAACATATTATTTACCATCCTCACCATAAAATAATAACTGTTTCTATTTCTCTAAGGGAAGCGACCTCATCAGAAGAGAATTTTCTCAAACTCACACCTTTCCACCTATCCACCTACCCTCACTAATATCCACATCCTTGCCTTTTTATCCATTTTTACAGATGACACTTATCTGCCTCTAAGAAAAAAACTCTCTTCTTGTGCATTAGATTCTCTTACTCAGGAATATATTTTTAGCTACCCTCTCTTCTCTATTCTATAATATCAGATTTAGTTCTTTACTGCATTGTCACACTAGTATACAAAGTTGTTATTGGATGTCTAATGTAACTATAAGTCCTGTTGACTTTACTTTCAAAATATACCCGGAATAGAACTAATTCTCACCATCTCCACTGCTACCACCAAGTGCAAGGCACAATCAATTCTTGCCTAGAAATTTTCTATTGCCTTCCTGGAATAGGGCAATTAGATCTTAACTGGGATTTTTTTTTTGGTGGGAGGGGGGTGGTAGGGGAATGTTGGCCTTCCTTAGTTTATTTATGGCAAAACAGGCATTATGTTCCTTTTAAAATTGAGGTATATTTCAGGTCACTATTTGGCACAAATGTGCCCCTATCAGGAAACAATCCAAACTTCTCCCTATGTCCTAGAAGGCCCTACTTTGTCTTGCTCCTGCCTGCCTCTGTGGTTCATCTCATCCCAGTCTGTTCATCTGTCCCCAATTCCTGTTCACACTTTGCTCCAAGCTGTACTTGAACATGCTAAACGTGGTGTGCTTCAAAGTCTTTACATAGTTTCTTCCTTCTGCCTAATATTTTTTTGGATGTGCTATAGATCACTTCCTCATCTGCTTCAAGTATTTCCTCAGTTGCTACCTTTTTAATAAAACCTACCCTGACTACCCTATTAAAATTTAACCCCCACAACCAGCAGCAACCTTCCTCTCATTTCTCTATGTTCTATAATATTTGTAACTTTCTGATTACATAATTTGCTTGTTTATGTTTAGCTTTCACTAAACCTGATATAAGCTTCACGTGGGCTGAAATTTTTATCTATTTTGTTTATCCACATGTTGCTTGGGTCTACATTAGCTCTGCGGTATTAAATTATTAGTAGTGACTCAATAAATAGGTGTTGAATAAATAACCAAAGAATGAAGTCTCCCACCTCAGACTCCTCTACACACCTTACCGACTATACATAATCATCTCCTTTAGGTTCCCTTTTTTTGAAACAACTTTATCCTTGATACTGTTAACACACAAAATTCACTTCTTGGATTCTTGTAATTGTCTCCTAATACATTTCTAGTCCTCCAGTAATATCTCCTTTCAATTCATTCTTTTCATGGGTACAGAGTGATGTTTATAAACAAAATTTCATTACATTGTTGCTCTACTTAAAAATCAACCATAGCTTGCCATTGTTGCCCACTGGGTAGAGTATAAGTCCCTTTTACGGCAGATCGAGCTTTTGCACTCCTGCACCTGGCCCCTCCACAGCTTCATCTTTTCCCAGGCTCCAGTCTTCACACTGATCCCCAGCAGCAATTGCTGTGAGCTGCAATGGTGTTTTGTCAGCATTGAGCTGTACTTTCTGTAATGGCAGAGAAAGTTTGCCTTACAAATTATTGCATAACTAGAATATAGGGTGATCAATAAATATTTGTTGGAAAATAAGGAATGAATTCCCTACTCTTCTTTATGTATCACATTCTCTTGCTTTCATGGTTTAGCATACTCTGTTCCCTTTGCCTGGGATTCTATTCTTTGCTTTCTTTACCTCGATAGTGACTTTGTGTCTTTTAAATCTCAGATCATGAGCCAATCTCTCTTCAAGGATTTTTTTGTCCCAAATATGTTTCCTATTTTTCATAATTCTGTTCATGGCATGTACTATTCTATTGCGTGTTTCTATGAACTAATGGAAAAACCTCGATAATACCACAATGTCTATGTTATTAATAATTCGCTTGTCTATCTTCTCCACCGGGCTCCGAGCAACTGACCTCCTTGAATGCAGCAATCATCTCCTTTGTGTTATCACAGCATAGAGCATAGTGTGCTTGGTATATTATATAATTAATGAGTGTTTTTAGGATAAATGAAATAATAGTAAATTATATATCTTATGCAAATAACGCAATAGTGACAGAGAGTATTGGTTCCACCCTTGAACCCAACCCTCTCTGGAAACCGAAGACCAGAGATAGTCAATGACTTGCCCAGCTCACAAAGTGAGTTAGCAGAATAGGAAAAAATTCATCCCAGAAAATCTAACTCCAAGGCCAGTAGTGGCAAGGGGGATGCTCCCCTCTATATCCTGCACACCAGGAAGGCCACTACACAGCTCGTTCTTTAGAGAACCCACTGCACAAGTGGAAGTCAATAGGATTACTCTCAATGAGGACAAGGTATTGTTACATAGGCTCCTCCCTCAACATAACCAGCCAATTTTCCCCAACAAGTGGAAATATGGATTTTGTGTGTTTCTGTTTTTCAAAAGTGTTGGTGTATTCATTATTGTGACAAGCACTTAGGATCTAAGTCAGAGACATGGATAAGGTACAATTCTGTTTGACTTTACTAAAGAACGTGCCCAATCTACCTTATTCATCTGATTCCAGGAATATGTGGAAGGAGTAAAAAAATAACATTAAGGATTTAATTTCTTTCAGGATAACTCACAACATCTCGGAACAGAAGAACCAGATCAGAGTCCTAAAGAAGAATGTTTAGGGTCCTGATAGACATAGACAAGTTGCATTTAAAGCTGGGGACTCAGAAGACTCTAACTCAACATAAAGGTGATCCCGGGAATCAGCCCAAGGGGCAAGTATGAAGAGAACTCAATCATATAGGGAATCCAGTAGTCATGAATAAAAATCGTAGATAGGGAGTGCTTTGGATAAAGGGTCCCAAAATGGATGTATGGCTTCAAGAGGAAAATTGACACTTTCAATTCATCCTTTAATCACTTATTTATGTAACAGTATGTAAAAGGAATTATGTTGGTGCTGAAAAAAATGTGTCACTACAACTTATTTCCTTAGTTAATTTAAAGTCTAGTTAGACTTGACTGAGAAATTGGCTTTTTAACAATTCATGCATGTTAATAGAATATGGACATTAAATGATGGAAAGGACACTGAGAGCTAAATGAATAGTTTAAAAAGAATTCATGGTGCATAAATGCAGGGCTTGTATAGGGAATGCCAGGTGGTTCATCGCAATGATCAAAGGGTGTACAAAAGAGAATACATAGGTGAGATAAGTTTTGAAGTTACAAAGGTAAATTTATGGTAATTGACATATTTATGTTCACATTTAATAAATTCTTTCTGTAAACTTGACAAGACGGGAGGTCCAGATGTTCTCTTGTCTCAGCAACATGGCAATGGTGCTGTAGAAAGTGTCCTTAGTTGTTTGAATTTCTTAACTTAGACATTGTGGATGAATAGTGGCCCCCTTCAAAAGATATATCCATATCCTAATCACCAAAACCTGTGAATATCACTTTATATGGTAAAATAGTATAATTACCTTGTATGGCAAATTATGTGATTAAGTTAAGGATTTTGAGAGCAGACTTTATCTTAGATTATCTGTTGAGCTGTAAAAATGATTTTAAGTGACCTTATAAGAGGCAGGCATTGGAACACAAGAAGAAAATACAGAGAAGGACATAGTTACACCCAGACAAAGGTGGTATGAGAGTGCAGAAGGAGATGCAGCCATAAGCCAAGAAATGCTGACAGCCACAAGAAACAAAGAGGCAAGAAAAATAATCTCTTCTAGAGTGTTCAAAGGGAATTTAGCAGCCCTGCTGACACTTTGATTTCTGACTTCTGGCATCCAGAACTGCGAGAGAATAAATTTCTGTTGTTTTGAGCCCCCTAAATTGTGGTAAATTCTTGCAGCAGCCTTAGAAAACTAATATGTAAGAGAAATGGTAATTTTTTTCACCCTTAAATTGGAAGCTTTGGGGAACAAGAGAATATTTCATTTTGCTAAAGGCCATATGAATACGTTTGTGGCATAGCATTAATATTCATCAGGATGTCTCCTGGGTAAGAATATTACATAAATTTGAAAGAGAAATGAAGGACTTTTCTGTCTGCAAAGGGTAATAGTCTATCATCTAGACATCCTCTATCATTTGAATTATTGAAAATGTCTACCTACTTCTGCTCATTGGATTTTTCTTACAAGTTTTTGTCTCTGTTGTAGCCACTCTATAGAATTAGGATGGAATTTCATCCAAAAGGTGGTTGGAAGCCAAGAATGGTGCTGCACATACACCAAGAGTATATGAAAAGAGTTTTTACTTGACTAATGAGGGTTCATAGGGAGAATTAGGCAGGCCTCCCAACCTGGTCCAAAAGTGTATTGAGATGCCAAAGGCAGGATACTGGATTTAGGGTTTTTATGTTGATTAGGAGTTGGGCCCTTGGTCAGGATTCCCACATGAGGCAGGAGCTTATGTTGTTCCAACCTCCTGCCATCACCAACAAAGGAAGCACTAGGCTCTCTCATCAGGCTTCCCCAATGTTGGACAGAAGAGAAAGAGAGAGGGCTGAGGGCTAGAAGGTGTTAGCAGTCAAGTATGTAAAAATGAAGTCAGACTATTGCAATCTGTCACCATAAAATTAATTATTAATTTAGTAAAGATTGATTATTATGCTTTCTCTATTCCTTCTCTATAGCAACTGTATTTTTCCCCTTTCCAGTTCATCCTCCTTATATTTTTTTCTGTTTTCCTATGGCTATAAGCTAAGTCATCCATGACAACCACCGGCATTCTAATTGAGTAATGGAGGCTGAAGGACATCTTGACTTTGCTTATAAATGACTAACGCTGCCTCCCCCAAATCAGGGGATCTTCAGCTTTTTCATGTTTACATATGAATGTTACACTCATACTCATGCACTTAACAAAAACATGAGTAATCTAGTAATCTGCAATTATCTGGCAGACTAAAGCTTTCTGTCCTATCTTGAAAGTAAGTATTTCAAGGAGGCATAAATATGTACCTGATCAAGTGGGAGGTCTCTGGGGTGCAGGATTCCAATTTTATATAATGATGCTCAGCTACTATCTGATGCCACTCTATGTTTTATCAGCTTCAAAAGGCACCCTAGGCACTTTGCTATCTTCTCTAATAGCCATCCTATCAGAAAGAAGATTGTATCTCATTGGCAAAGTAGAAATGAAGGAAATGATTTTGTATTCCTCGAATATTCTGAAATTGTCTGATATAGAAAAAAACTAGGTGGTAAGGCTATCTTGCTCACTATAATGATGCTTCAAGGAAGAGCTGCTAGTACAACTTTGTCAAGAGAAGAATTAAATAGATTGCTTATAGCGTAGCTTCTATGATTACAAGATGTGCATATCAAAATGGGTTTATACATTGCATTTCATATCACCATTCTTGTTCTTGTAAAACCATTTTATTAACCTAAAAGCAAATAACTGACATTTTAATGTACAACATCAGAGGCAAATGACATTTATACTAATACCCAGTAAATCTATAAAACTTTTCACTACATTAACATAATTAAATTGGAGGTAATAGCAACAATGCAATACAGGATGCTTGTATGTTTCATCCAGAGGCAACGCTACTTTCCAATTTGAGGAAAGGAACCAAAGAAAATATAAATACACATTTAAGTAAATATAGTTAATTTGCACATCTTTTTCTTTTACCACATTTTTATAGTAAAAAAGTTATATTTAAATATAACTTAATATTCAGAAAAAAGAGGTAAGGACATCAAAAGCAATTTTTTAATTTTGTATCTTAGTTTTTAGAAATTGTCTATCTGCCCCTTTTTTGGACATATGATTAATCTGTATATGGGTAAAACCTCCATTGTGTTTTTTCTCTTAATGTTATGTATTTTTTGGTTATTTTCTTATAGCACTCGTATTCTCATTTTAGTGATTCTTGAATTTTATTCCTAATATTTTTCCCCACAAAAGGAAAATTAGAAGAGGTGAATAAGAGGGATATATAGTGGACATTCAGAGAGCTTTACAATTACACATAACTTGAAAAAAGTCACAGAAATTTTATAAATGAAACTGAAGATATTGGACAATGAATTCACAGGCATTAAAAGTTACAAAATATTACCATTCGAAGCAGGTACAACCACTTAGAAAATCACATATAGATATAATTCAATAGCATCTGTGATATACACATAATATCCTTACTCTTCTATTTCTTACTGATAATAATTTGAAAGATAATGTAAATTAGGTACTCAATGTTTGATTATATTTTATTTAAGCACAGATATATTATGTAAGATGAAAAAACACTGTCAATATATTGAGCATTCTAGATTCACATAATCTTTAAATTTTAGAACTGGAAAGAAATGAGCAATCATGTAGATTAAGAAAATAATGTACAGAAAGATGTAGTGACTTGATCAAAGTCACAAATTGATTAGATGGCATGGCTAGGACTTTAAATTTTATGGTTTGACTTAATTGTTCTTTCAATGACCTAGAGCTGTATACTTATACATGTTTAAATACTGTGCTATTTAAAACAATGGTCAACTAGAGGCAGCCTGCCAGCTTGCTGTTCCCAGGGAAAGAAGTGAAAGGTGCAGGCAGCTGCCTACATACAAATCGCTTGCCCCTGAAGCAGTATTGTGAATTCACAGAGAAGCAACATGGGGCACTCAGTGTGGAAAAAGGTGATGGAGTGATACATATAACAAGATCAGAGAATGTGAGGGGGACAATAGGAGAATAGAGCAAGGGAGCTCCATGCTCGCCCTGCTGGCCTGGTGTTAACTGAACTGTAAGACAGCTCCCCCTTCCCCCAACAGACCTCCTACCTGGTTAGACAGGGACCTGCCTGGAATCTGTATAGAGCTGTTGCACTGAGCAAGGGGCATTGTGGGGATCAGGAAACAGCTAAACCATCCTGAACTCTCAGGTGCACCATGTTGAGGGAATAGGTCAAGTCCAGACCTGCCCTACTGGAACTACTCAGACCTGTGGTATACACGGATCAGTGCCCACCAGTGTAAGAATCTCCCAAAGGTAAAGGTCACAGCCCACTCACCACAATGGCTCAAGAGGTAAAACCAAGCAATAAAGTTCTACTCAATGGAAAGAACAGAAATCCACCCCACTTATCAATTATTTCAATAAATGTGAATGGCTTGAATTTCCCACTCAAGAGCCATAGGGTAGCTGAATGGATAAAAAATACTATAAAAATATGCTATCTCCAGGAAACACAACTAACTCACAAGGACTCATTCAGACTCAAGGTGAAGGGGTGGAAAACAATATTCCACACAAATGGAAACCAAAAGAAAGCTGGTATAGCAGTTCTCATAACAAATAACGTAGACTTCAAATCAGCAAAAGTAAAGAAAGACAAAGATGGTCATTATATAATGGTGAAGGGAATAATTCAACAAAAAGGCATAATAATTATAAACATTTATGCCTCTAACACAAATATACCCAGCTTCATAAAGCAAATCCTACTTGATCTAAACAAAACCATAAACGGCAACACCATAATAGCTGGGGATTTCAATACCCTTCTGGCAGAAGAGGATACATTCTCCAAACATTAAATAAACAAAGAAACAATGGACTTTAACAGAACTCTAGAACAAATGGGCCTAACAGGCATTCATAGAACATTCTACCTAAAAACCACTGAATATATGTTCTTCTCAGCAGCTCATGAAACAGTCTCTAAGATTGATCATATCCTAGACCACAAAATATGTCTCAACAAATTTAAAAAAACAGAAATAATACCACAAATCTTCTCAGACCTCAGTGGAATAGATTAGAAATCAACTCCAACAGGAACATTCATCTCTATACAATGTCATAAAAATTAAACAACCTTCTGCTAAATGGATAGTCAGGTCAAGGAGTAAATTAAAGAATCAAGAGATTCTTTGAACTAAATGATAAAGGGAACACAAGTTATCAAAATCTGTGGGACATAGCTAAAGCAGTCCCAAGTGGAAAATGCCATAAATGCCAACATCCAAATGACAGAAAGATCACAAATCACCAATCTAATGAATCATCTCAAGGAACTGGAAAAGGAAGAGCAAATCAATCTGAAACCCAGCAGACAAAAAGAAATAGCCAAGATCAGAGCAGAACTAAATGAAATCAAGAACTAAAGAATTATACAGAAGATTCATGAAACAAAAAGTTGGCTCTTTCAAAGACAAACAAAATTAACAGACCTTTTACTAGATTAACCAGAAGCAGAAAGGGAAGGACTTTAATAATCTCAATCAGGAATGAAAAAGGGAAGTAACAATTTCCGTGGTATTTCAATGCCACGGAAATACAAAATTTCATCTCTGAATACTATAAAAACCTCTAAGTACATAACCTTGAAAACATGGAGGAAATGGACAAATTCTTAGAAACACACAGCCTCCCTAGGCTCAATCAAGATGAAATAGAATTCCTGAATATTCCAATATCAAGTACCAAAATACTCATACACTGCTGGTGGGATTGCAAATTAGTACAACCTCTGTGGAAAGTAGTATGGAGATATGTCAAAGAAATAAAAGTAGACCTACCATTTGATCTACTAATAGCAATCCCAGTACTGGGAATTTACCAAAAGGAAAAAAAGATATTCCATAAAAAAGACACCTGCACTCAAATGTTTATAGCAGCACAATTCGCAATTGAAAAGATATGGAAACAACCCAAGTGCCCATCAATACTTGAGTGGATTAATAAAATGTGGTATATGTATACCATAGAGTACTACTCTGCCATAAAAGAAGTGGTGAACTAATACCTCTTGTATTAACCTGGATGGAACTGTAAACCATTCTTCTAAGTGAAGTATCCCAAGAATGGAAAAACAAGCACCACATGTACTCACCATTAAATTGAAACTAATTGTTCAACACTTATGTGCACATATGGAAATTACATTCATTGGAAATCAAGCAGATGGGAGGTGGGAGAAGGGGATAAGTAAATTCACACCTAAAGGGTACAATGCACACTATCTGGGTGATTGGCGCAGTTAAAGCTTCGACTCAAACAGTACAAAAACAATTTTTGTAACCAAAACGTTTGTAACCCCATAATATTATGAAGCAAACTTAAAAAAAAAATACTCTTCTATTGTATTCTATTAATCAAAAAAATAAATCAAGGTAAAAATAATGTTTACAGGCAAATAAACATTTTCAGAAGATGCCTGGAATAAATTTGAAGTAGAATGCCTTATTGGTGGCTAATGTATAATGTAGACAACTACATGCAGAACTTAGTACAAAACACTAAATGTTATTCAAATTATCCAATTTTATTTTTTAACAACATATGTGCTATATATCCATTTCATTCCTGATCTTGTCTAAATCAAGCCAAAATGTGGCTGAGAAACTGGACATTAAAGAAAGGAGGATGGAAGTATGGAAAAAGGAAGAGAAGGAGGGTTGGAGGGAGTGAGGAGGGAGAATAAAAGTGAGGAAGAAGTTGTGCACCTGTAAATACTTAACAACCATTTTATTGGGGGGGGGTATTGATTTGTAATGTTTGCCAATTTCATTGGTATAAATACTCCCAATCACGGCTGATTTCTAGCTACTAAAATAACATCACCGAGCACAGTTTGGAAGAGATGTCCACACTTGGTTCTTGGAAGAAGTTATGTGAAGGATTCAACATAGGACTGGGAAAAGAGGCCAGAAGAAAGGAAGGAAGGGAAAGAGAAAGGAAGGTAGAGTAGGGAAAGAAGAAAGGAGTGCAAGAAGAAAAAAGTTTTAGTGGTACTTCTTTGTTTGTAAATGGTTCTTCTTTCCTAGTCAAAGTTTCAGTTACCTCTTACCAGGACCGCTACACTCAGTTGTCTCTCAAGAGGCCTTTGATAGTCTCCTCTTTCCCCATTTTTGCTAGATGAATTTCTTTAAAGAAAAACTAGAATCTAGCGGTTACTAATCTCATTTCACGAACACCTTTGAGAATATGTGGAAGTCCTAAACTCTATCTCCAGAAACACGTTCACATGCACGCAGGCACACTTTTGAATAGAAACACAAACTTTTGAATAGAAATTAAGCCAATTCACATACCCATAAATTGCAGATTAAGAGACTCTTTTATTTTATTCCTTTGATAATAAATCTTAATGGCTCAAGCATCTAATTTTTATGACAATTTAGTGTATATGCCATTTTCCAAACTGCTTAAGTCTAAATCCCTTATTTCAGCATTCATCATCCTTTACATTTTATACTGATGTTTTTCTGCCCAATCCTATCTGCAGTTGCATAAGTTTTCACGATATTATTCAAAAAGTGAGATCCTAAAAGAATGCTCCTGTGTCTCATTGTATCCTTGCTATATTTAACCTGAACATTTCCCAGTGTTTAGAGTACCTGACACATAGTAGTTGCCCAGTAAATATTTGTTGAATAGTGAGATACATGAATAAATGATAAATAATAAATCCATATCAGGGACTGCTTTAAAATGTATGTTGAATTTTAAAATCTATTTCAAATTCATTTTGGGTTAGACTATTTGAGCACAAGTTTAAACTTTGTAATCTTTCAGGTACATTACTGGAACAATTTACTTGACGTCTTTGGATTTCTCTTTTCTCATCTATAAACTGGAGATAATTTTCCAGTGGATTATATTAATAATTAAACAAAACAAATAAAAATGAAAAGACACATTTCAAATTGTAAATTTATAACTTACAATGTTAATCGTGTCTGTGTCCTTTACTACAGAGGCCATAATGGGGGCAGGGACATGCTTTTGTTGTATTTTTGGCTTTGTTTTATTTTGGGTGCCCACACTAAAAAATAAATAAATAAATAAGTTGTGCTAACATGTAAGAATTGGAATATTTTATATAAAAATTCCTATTCTAGTTTCTTTTTTAAAAAACACATAATGCTTAGGGACATTTCAGGAAGGAAGAAAGAAGTATACTCTGTCTCACCGTCATTCCCATCGTCCACTTTACATTTGCAAACTTCAATCACACTTGCTTTCAGGAGCTCAAAAAGTAACATGAAAATGTTGTCTCTCTGGATCTCTTAACTGAGCTTTCAAAATACGATCTGATTTATTCATTTGCACACCAGCCTGGCCACTGTAGATTTGTGACTTTGCGATCTCTCTTTTTTGTAGTAATGTTGCCATAGCAGGGACCAAATATAATACATATGTGCTCAATGTGAATCTGATATGATTTGAAGGGCCACAGAGGGACTTTTCTGTGCCATGAAATCCTGCACCAACAGGTAACAGGGAATTCTGCTAACTATAGACTCATTCTTTTAATTTAATGTTTTGATTCCCATTAAATTTTGAATATTGCTAGGAAAAATGGTACTTAGTTTTCAATAATTTGTACAGTAATATTATCAATAAATATTGAGTTTTGCATTCATTGTTGCATTTGATACATAATTTCTGGCTAATACCTAGAACGTTGTTATTGCTTCATTTTACTTTTTAATCATCTGGCTTCTGTCATATTTAGATCCAGATCAAATAATATCATCAACATATGGTCTCTTTTCATCCTTCAATTCAACTTTCCTCTCTGTAGGTACCATGCTCAGGCAGACACTCAGGAAGCAAAAGGCTTGCAATATTTTAGATTTCAACCTCTAATGGGAGGAACATGCCATTTTCCTAATAACTCATAGAGTAATTATGAGGATTAAAAAGTCGAACGTACGGATAAAACTTAAAGCAGAGCCTGGCATATAGTAAGTATGTACTTGTTATTATTATCATTCTAGCAAAAGTTCTGGGCCTCATTTGCACTGATCTGTCTGGGACCATCCACATATATCCCTGAGTCAACATTCCTAATGGTTGGTTCTTCCCTCAGTTGTTGAGGAGTGGAATCTAGTACCCCAAGACTTTGAAGAATAGAAGCAAGGGAGGATTGGAAGTCAGGGTTGTATTATTAAAAGGGAAGAGAAAATGAAATTATTCAGGGAGAAAATATACATATAGCCTCCAACGTGGAGGGGAAAAAATTCAAATAATTTTGTGCAGTCCTAAAAATTAGATTCCATTACAAGAGAAACTTATTACCAATGTGAAATATTGACATCAATATTAATGTGTATATGTATCTATTTAGAGCACTAGCTTTTGTTGCAACATTGTACTTCCTTTTCTGCTATTTCTCTTTAAGAAGACTATCATTACATTTGTAAGTAATGAGATTTCAGGGGATTCCATTACCTTTTGCCAGCCAAAATGAGATACACATTGCTTCTCCATCTTAAATCTGGAGGAAACTAATGGCTGGATCCTGACCTTTTGTGCTTATATGGAGATAAGCAACATCGTTTATACACATGGATTAGTATTTTGGGAATATATGTAGTGGTAGCAAGAATCAGAACACATACTTTATAGGTCTGTTTAGGTGCAGAGTTATGTTATGATTCAATAATGATTTATGAAACAGAAGCATAAGTTTCCCTAATGGTGGAACCATATTCTTCATTGGCGTAAACTATGTCTATTTTTCTCCAGATACTGGAAAAAGTTACTATTTTTTCATAAAGTAAGTATTTAATAATTGGTAGACATATAGACAAATTGATTCTGAATTAGTATGGTCAGAAGAAAAAGTAAGAGAAAATTGGATCCATTTGGATCTTGGTTTAAACTGTTAAGTGGCTTTCTGTATGTCATCATGGGAGACGATTGGCTTTTAATGGATCTTAAATAATACTAGCAGTTTTACTTAAATTTATTTTAACATTTTAACTTGTACCTTTATGTTATTTTTTGATTGTTCAAAGTTGTTATCCAATTTAAGAGTAGCTATTACCATAATATTACAATAAAAATATGTACTAACTATACACAATAAAAATATGTTTAATGGATTAAAAAGATGGTCGCTACAAGTGATCGGTTGACATTAAAGATATAAATTGTAAAAATCAAAATTTCCTCATTTTTAAAGAAATCAAAATAGCATCTTGTCATAGACACTAATTCCTATTTCAAGTATTATTAGAACAAGAAATCACTTATCATTTTATGCTTTCTTGTAAGCATTATTGTGCTGAGGATACACTTGCATATTAGGGAAATATAATTTGCCATAGATGCTCTTTGATTAACAGTTATTTTATTTAAAATATCGTTTCCTTTTTTCTTTGTTCTAAAATATTTTCAAGTACAGAATTTATGATTATTAACATTTTAATTTTCTCCAAAGCAAGTCAAAACCATTTTTGAAATTATTGAAATAAAATTTTCATCATCAACTTCTACCAAGTCTGACATATGAACACTCAGCATAAGCATTTTTGCTAACAATTTGTAAAGCTCTTATATCTACTCATTTTAGTCCAAATAACAGCTTTCATCTCTATAGTTCTTTATAGATTATAAAACACTTTAATATGTGTGTTCCTTCCAGCACTTGGGCCATTTCTGTGAAGTTAGGTAAGTATTTGAAGGAGTATATGACTGGCCTCATATTCTACATTACAGACTGCTGCCAGCCATGTACTCATGGTTAAAAGAATCCATGCATCTGTGTAAACATCTACCACGTGGTCGTAAGACAGTGATTTAAGTTGGGACTCAACCATTCATAAATACACCTGTAAGACATTAATGTTCTATTATTTCAATCATATAGTCTAATTTTCAGTATTTGATAGTAAAAACTTACAAGGTTACAAGTTTTTTTCCTATTTAGGATGACTGAGTAAAGGCAGTAAAACTTATGTAGAAATTATTCACGAGGGAACATTGTTTTTCAAAACTTACTCATGAGTCTGTTAAGCATTAATTGATGTGACTATAATCTTCACATCACTCTATCAAGTGCCTACTGCTGTTTACAAGTAAACTATCATCTTCACATAGTTCTTGTAAATATTTTCAACAATTTTGATTATTTGGTTCCGCTAGGATACTGAAAGTTAAGAAAATGTGTGTCTGTTTCCTCCACGATGCAGAGATGAAAGAACTTGCTTGTATTTGGCAACATAAACATTGCCAGATTTTTCTTTTTTCCCTTCATTAATAATACAAAATATATATCCATAGATAAGTGTGCATCAACAATATATGAGTCATATCTGAGCTTCAATATTAAAATGATCAAATAGAAAAAAGGAAAAACCTTGGAAGCTTAACTCATCTGCCATTAATAAACCCCATCTGCCATTTTATGGCACATATACAAACTGCTATAGGAAGATGCCAAGACAATTTAAAATTTTCTTCTACAAGGGCCTAAGCCAGAACTAATTTCATTCAAAGGATAAATGAGCAAAGTATTTCTTTGCCAACTGACAAAATGTAATGATTCATGATTAATGGGTCCTTGTTCTTTTCTTCGAAGACCTCTCCTTTAGGCATGGCAATACTGTAATCAGTGCAGGAGGAGAACCTGAAACTTTAAATGTGAGGGCAGCAAATCTGATCTATATTTTATGGTTAGGATTGGCTCATTATTAGCAAAGAGAATGATTGATGATAGAAAATGCTGTCTTTGAACCTTACAGGGCATATGCTAAAAATATTTTAAAACGTTTGTCGGCCCTAGATGAAACAGTATTAAGTTTTCTTAGGAAGCAAGCTTCTGCTGTTAAAATGTTTTTGCTCTAGTGATCACATCTAATTACTTAAATACCATTAAGTTTTGTTGACTCAATCCCTTATCACTTGCTTTTTAATTATAAAATTGGAACCATTCTTTGATAGAATTAGCGGTCTTTTTAGTGTTAGCCGTAGAATAAAATAGTAGCTTATATATTTTTAAATGACTGAAGAAAACAAAAACCACACATGCTGGCAAACAAGAAAGGTTCTATTCTTATCCCTAATAATGAAGATAAGAAAAATATGATTGAGAAAAACCTAATCAGCATCTATTTCTTCACCATCCTTACTGTCAATGACGTTAGTACCCACAGTGTGTGAGCCTGTTTTCCAGTACTGTATCAGAAGAACAAGGCAATTCTCATTGTTACTCTATTTGGGTTTCTCCTTTGACTTTAGGCATCTATTTACTGACATAATAAAGTACTGCCAGCTTTTAGCCAACATAATTTATAATTATCTTGCTGCTAAGCAGTGGGGAGATTTTGTAAACATGAGATCAATAAAAATGTGAAAACGTGTTGATCACATTTGAAAGGATGATTAGTTGGTTGAATAAAAGTCATTAATAGGCAGTGTATGCAAACTGACCAAAAGCCATTAAAATGGCTGCATTTTAAAATATCTCATGAAATGAAATTATAAGATACAAACAAACTTTATTGGTCAGTAAAACTCTTGGCTAAATAAATTTTCATGGTTATAAAATTTTACAGGAATATGTATATATATATATATATATATATATATATATTTGCCTATTATGTACTTAAATGTTATCAACTTTAAAAGCCAAATAAAACCAACACATAAATTAGGATGAAACATATGAAATTGACTAATTCCAACTTTTTTCACTACAAAAATGACAATTTTATTTATTCACATCATAAAAGGACCAATAAGATTTCGAGTTGTCTCTTCGGTTTCTAAGGAGAAGACTTACATATGTAAAGTATTTATAACAATAACTGGCACAAGCTACATATTCAGTTTGTTAGTCCTTATTATTTTATCATCATCACCAAAGAATTAACAGGAACATGTGGCAGAATTTACAACATAAATACCATGAAATTGATGGGAAATCTCATAGGATGCTCAGTGACAATAAAGAAATGGTTATCCATTCCTGGTAGATTTAGGGAGAAATATGTTGGTGAACACTGTGTTGCCCCTCAGAAATGTAGGGTAGTAGTGTTTATTTTTGAAATTATTATATTGATAAATTGAGATCATTTATAAAAAGCTCTCAGAGCAGTGCTTGACACATAATAATCCTTAAGAAAGATTTTCAAAAAATTATAATTTATGAAAGACATTCATTAAGCTACCTTTTTCTGAGGACACAGACATTTGCTATGCTTTTATTTATAATAAGCCGTATTCCAACTTAATTAAAATATTTTGAAAATTGAAGGTGATCTCATTATAAAAATAATAAAAAATATTCATATTAAGTTTCCTATAGGGAGACTATTTTGAAAGATTTCGTGTTGGTTGCTAGCACTGATAATTATTATTATATTGATGTTAGGATGTATACCCGAAAAAGTTTTGTTAAAATTTATAAGTTAAAATAGACACTGCTGGGAAATCAACCATTAGGTCAGTTCAGATACAATTAATTCTTTTGTTGTGTTTGGAGAGTTGTGTTCTAATTTGAGGCAGGAAGTGGATAGACTCTCAATACTTTTTAATGACCATTTTGGCAGGGAGTGTATTTAATGTGAATATAAGAGAAACAGGAAAAAGGACTAACTGGTCTGATAATTACATTTTAAATATCAAGGTTCTCAAGACCTGTAATTCCATTTAGATCATGAAGCAAATAAGTCAGCCTTTCAGTCCCAATTGTATTTGTTAAACGAGAATCTATTAAGATGCATTACATATCACTGTGATTCACAACACTTCAGACAGTTAATTTTGTTTTTCCAACTACAAGTGGGATAAACATTGACTTTGTTGTCTAGTAAACAAATTTTCCCCTTTCCGGGTAGGCTGTGGTATTTCATTTTTCCACATTTTTCTCTTACTTTTTTTTTCCATAGTAAATGTAAAGTGAACATGTTGGCATAAAGTTGTTGATTTAATTTAATATTATCTCATCTTTTAATTTTTAAAATATTTTTACCAGTAAATATATCTCCCTTATTTATTCTCAGAGTAGCTAAAGGCAAAGGATCAACCTGCCACCATTCATACCCATGATGTTTCAATTGAAGATGTCATGTCCTTTGGCTGGATGGAGAGTTGGATAGCTGATTTATGTAGAGTCACATTATACTGTGTGAGATGAGAAAAGCATCCAATATGTAGCCCCAGAATTTCAGGCTAAGTAGCTAATGACAAACTAAGTCTTCCCCTTAAAACCTTTTTCCCCCCAGAAAATGCTTCCAAAATGTGTTCCTAAATACAGCCTCCCCAGGGGCACTTCTTTCCCACAGACATCAAAAATATACAAAACTTTCCTTTACAAGAGGTTCTGGGATTGGGCCTAATGCGTTCTGAAAAAGAAGGATGGAGATTAAGAAGAAAAGAATTGCTGCAAAGAGCATGGGGGCGTCTACCCGTTTAGCAAAACCCACAAGGCCTTGACACCCATCTTTTTGCTTTTTTTTTTTTTTTTCAAGCTATATTCTTTTTTTCTCTGTGATTTCCATCAGAAACCCCTCCTCTCTCCTGAGAATGTCTCTTTTGTTCACATGCGTGGTTGATCACATAACTGAGATTTAGGCTGAAGCCAAGTGACAGAGCAACCAAGTCCGGATTTTCCATCTTCCATTTTCCATCCCCTGTTGCCAGGTCTTTGATATTTAGAGACTTGGTCAGAGAAATGAATTGCTTTTCAATATTTAGTTTATTCTTCACCTTATCAGACCAAAGGTAAAGTATTAAACTAGGGAGGATAACTAATTGTGGATATAAAATAAAACTACAATACCTGAAGAAAAATTCAGTTTGTGCAAAACCTCATGGACATTTTATGTTACTTCTTAATCCTTCAGCAACTGCTGAGTTAAGTACTCATTTATTCTGAATGTATCACATGACAGGATACTTATGCTAATTCTAAAATACACAAGTTAAGCCTCTTTGCAGAACTAACAGTACTCAAGGAACACCTTGATTATCATAATTTAATAACATAATTATGATAACCATACTTATCATAATTTTAATAACCAATATGCTAATTATTATTAATACACAGAACTTTCATTTGTTTACTTCAACAGAACTCCTTCAGTAAAAGCACTTAGGTGAATTTAGAATCTGTAAAAATTGTTCTCTATACAGCCCTGGAGAGAGGAATTGACTTTTTTTATTTTTAAAACTAAGCTTGTACTGAAAGACCAGGCATTGAACAAGCAGGTCATCAAATAATGGTATAAATAGTACTGTTATAAATCGTGCTGAATGTTTGTTTTTCTTCATTCATTTCTTCATTCATTCATTCAAGAGAGATGTGTAGAGTATCCACTGAATGCAGACATTGTGCTAAAATCCTGGGCAAGGTACGTAGTTCCTCATTTTTTGAAAGAACTTCATCAGACATTCTATCGTTTGGTACTAATAACACTCCTAATAGTCAGGGGAGGTGATGCTAATTACAATTTACTTTTCAATGCTGTTTAGTGAGGTGCATGACTACAAAAGGCTCAGAAAAATGACAGTGATGTTCAGGTTAGAAACTAGATCTTGCTCTAGGTCCAGTGTCAGTTTTGTTTACTTGGTAACCTTGAGAAATTATGAATTTGGCCTTTCTGATTATATGCATTTAAGGTCACCAAGCAAATTATTTTGTTTTAAAAAAGGTCAAAAGTTATGAAAATGTGTTAAAGAGCAGACACATCAATAAATGATCAAAACATATTGAAGTACCCTATCTTTCCAAATCTTGGTTGATATTAATATAGTGATTTCCATATGCATTGCAATTTATGTCCTTTCCTATGACCACAATATAAGTAAGCTCTAGGACATCAGGGCTATTTGTATATTGTTCAATCATGTGTATCCTAATTGGCTAGAAAAATAGCTGGCACATGGAAAGCACTCAATAAATATTTGTGCCATAAAAGTTGAATAAAACTCATCTGTAAGCTTTGGTGTATATGGTAGGTAATGTTGGGTGTTAGCATTTTTATTCCCTGAAGAGAGCACAAATAAGAATTAATTTTTTTCTCTACACCAAGTGAAGTTGATTGTAAAAAATATCATCATAACAATGCCAATGTAATAAAATCAAGCTAGTTCATTGTTAACTATTAATATCTCCTTTAATAATAGAACAGAAAAAGGAAACACAATCCATTTACCAAGACAATTCCAAAAGCTTATTATAAGCTATGTTATTAAAATCTCCCTAGTCAAATATTTTACTATTTACCCAAATAACTCAAACTGGCTGTAGTTTATCACTTTGTGTAACCTAATGCCCGTTCTTTGGGACATATGACTAAGATAGGGAAATAATTACTGATAGAGTCACAGGAGAAGAATCAAAGAATTTTTAAAAATCTACAATTTTATCATTGGCTATTGAATAAGTTTTATACCAAACTCTAGAAAGGAAGGTTGTGCAGATGAATCAATTTAGTTTACCTTGGTATTGTGTGTGTGTGCTTGTGCATGTGTGCACCTTTCTCTGTAGACATTCCTTATACATTTGACCTATCTATTTTGGAATTTTCTCTATGCTTTCAGCTGCCAGAGGTGGGTATTTTTGCCTACTTTTCTTGCTACAGAAAGTACATTCTATTTGGTAAATGAAAAGTGAAAATTCAAAGCAAATATAACTATGAGGACAGCTTAACCAGAAAATCTAAAAACATACCAACAACACAAGATTATCATTTACTTTTTACCTCTTCCCCCCACCTTTTTGTGGCCATTATTTTATTATATGTAATGTTTCTCATAATAAAATAGGATATATTCTTGCTGTTCCCTAGTCCTCAACTTCTAGGCTCAACTAAAATTCAAAGGCTTGGATATATCAACACATCATGCTTAGAAACCTAAATAACCCTTCCAACAAAGGGTACATACATTTTTAACAAGATTTCAAGATTATTCCTTGGGAAATGTAAAAGTGACACATATTTCATCCTTATTTTATATATGTTTAAATAAATACATTTTTACACCTATAAATAGTCCTTGACAACATCTTTCGTAAGAACTAATGGTCCTCTAGTATCTTTTTTCCATATGTTATTAACACAATACCTTTAGAAATCTGTTAATTAGATTTTAAAAGCAGAAAAAAAAATAAAAAAGACGATATTTTTATACTGTAGAACTTTTCAAGTAATTCTTTGTGAATGTACAGGATAGGTAATATAATAAAAATAACAATCTCCACAGCATTAGGATATAAGATGTTCTGTTATTCATTTTATATTTTGTGTTTATTTGTTAATATCTTCCTTGTTTTTGTTATTGTATGATTATGAGTCCCTATTTCATGCAGGTATTTTCCATTTTCAGTACCCATAGCTTTGAATGTGTTTATACTGTGACAGCGATTTTAAATGTGTACCCTGGCATTTTAGTCATGGCTTGATGGGCAGGGGACACTCGATAATTTTTTTTAAAGGCTACCTGAAGTTCAGAACTCTAATAAGAGGAACTGTTCCTGAAAAATTATTCAAAGAAGAAAGTGGTTATACAAACCCTCAGTTATTTATAACTCACTTTTGGAATAAAATAATTGATCTATGTTTTTAAATATGAGGGGAAGGGAAAAACAATTTTCTAGGTGACCAAAGAATGTAATGTCTGTGAAAGAGGTTTAAGTAGACACTTTGTGCTTACCCTTCTCACATTCAAACAAGTATTTCAGAAAGTTTCCAGGTTGATTTTTATTAAAATGGAAAAAAAAAACAAAACTCCACAGTACTTAAAAATATACATCCACACTTCAATTCCTAAATCCAATTTGTGAATTTAGGTTTCTTTTCTTCCTTCCTTCCTTTCTTCCTTCATCTCGTCCTCTCTCCATCACTCTGTTAGTCTCACATTTCTGTCTATCCACAGACATTTATTGACCTTGATAGTTGTCTATTCTAGAAGCTGAGGAATATATACCTGAAAGAGTCAATTAGGCTTACTGCTATAATGGAACTTAACAACTTTTAGCCTCTTTAAATCAAGTATAGGCAATAACATATATCTGTTATGGTTCTTTTACATGATAAAATAAACATAATGTTCAAAAAGATTGGGCTAAATATCTATCATCTAGAACAAGGACTAAAGGAAAAATAATCCCTTTCTAATAAATTTGTTTTCAGTTTTCTAGATGGCCTATTAATGTCACCTCCTAACAACCTCTATTCCTATTTTTTCAAATCCGGGAAACTAGATGGATTCTTGACCACTCTCTGATCCAGACCCATAGGCCAGTTCAAACAAGGCTCTTTATAATTCTCAGTCCTTAGATCTACTGAGCATGGCTGACTTACTATATGAATGAAATATGGTTGGATCCCCCTTCCTGTTCAGTTCTCAGGCTCCACAATGCTCAGCAGGCAGTAGTCAATTTAGTAAGGTCTTATCCATCACAACGGAAAAGATACCAGGCATTGACTTGGTGAATGGGAGATAAATCATGAGAGGGTTATCCATTCAGGCAAAGCTGAATGACACTGACAGAGCCCTGCGTGAAAGCTCATTTTGTGTTTGCCTGTACAATATCTCATTTGTCGTGAGCTTCTCTTGCCAATGATATCGGTGGCCTCCCCTCTATGAAGCCTTCTCTCTTTATTCCCTTCAACAAGTCACCCGGTTGGTAAAATGAAAGAAACACCAAGGAGACGATGCTATTATGATCTGAAAATTCAAGTTCAGAAATATATTTCGTCTTTGTTCTTTGCTCCAACAAAAACTAAATGCACAATTTTTGTTGTTGTTGTGTGGGAATAAAGGAGACAGCCCTAGTAGGTGGAACTTAAAAAGTTAATTGGGTCACATGACATTCCTCCATATTCAGTCTTGAAATTCTCACTAAAATACATTTGATTACCATGCCATTCTATTTGTAATATAAGTAATAGATTCTCTTATATTTTGGAGTTCTCAGAAATCTAAGACTAATTTTGGAAAATAAAACATTTTAAGCATTTCATTAAATGTTATAATTTTAACGTAAGCTGTTAAAATGAAATGAGAAAAACTTTCTGTGTTTTTCTCTTAAGTTTTCATGGCAGTCTGTTGAATATTGAAAATTAGTCTACTATTTCAAATGTGTGAAAGTCATGTCAAACATCAAGTTAGTTTGGTATAGAATCTTATAACTTGGTGCTTAAATATTTTCACGTCATGATACAGGAATTTTTAAAGACAAAAGATATGACAGGTGTTGAAGTTAAATACGCTGTAGGTCTGTTATTTTGCATTCCGGATAATATTCAAAAAAACTTGAAATGATTTAAAATAACCAGTTACTGGTCATTTTTATATGTTTGTTGATGATGTAGATAGGAAAATTGAGCCATACTGTATAAGATTTTAGTCATTTTCTCTAAGACATTGATAAATTGACACCAGTAATATACTCTAAAATTTCAAAGAATAACAACAATTATATAGTCCGTTGTTTCTATTTTTATTTTAATCATTTGATACAGTGCTTAAATGACCAAAGAAAATTAAGAAATATGCCATTCTAAGGTAAGTTTAGATGGGACCAAGTTTTGTGATTTCCTTTAAAATTTGTATTGTGTTCACTAGAATGAAAGAAAATTTTAAAAAGGAAAAATAAAATAAGCAAATTGACACTGCATTTTAGAGTTATGTTTACTATCTTACAGTCATTTAAAGAGATATTTAATATATACTCCAGTTCACAAAGCATAACAAACATAATAAGATCCATCTCTGAATTTGATAAAGGGGAAATGTTAAAAACATCCTATAGCCTCATTCTAAAATATCTCAACAATCACTTAATGCCAACATAGAAAGAATGAATGAAAGCCATTTTAAAATATCAATGTGATGAGAATATTGAGAATCTTTATTTATATGCTAACATCCTGAATAAAGGAACTTAAAATGGCAGCCTTTCAGGCAATAGAATTAAATAAGAAAAAAATCAAAAGTTCTATCAAAGTGTTCATTAAAAAAATGAACCTTCTTTCTATTCCAGCATGTCCATAATACTTTCTCCATAAAATGTTTTAGGCTAATCAATCTCTCTGATCTCAATGTATGCTATTTCCCATAGTGTTATAAATTTTAGTTTTTGTAAATTTCATTATGATGTTATATTTGATATATTACTGTAAGATATGTCATGTCCTGTAATGTATCAAAATAGAAGTATTTTGTCATGGAAAACCTACATGTAGAAAACTCTCTTGTAAAGATATATCTCAAATGCTTAAAAGTACAATCTTTATCTGCATGTGTATTTCTAGTGCAGACACAATTAAAATCTGCAGAATATATTTCATTTTATGATTTTAAAAATATTTATTTGGAAATAAATCTCTCAAAATGATAAATTGTATCTATTATTGAAAATGCCCAATTTATTTAAACATACACTGTTTTTTGCTCACTAAAGGCAACATAACTACTTTTAATATTTTTTTAAAAATGAAAAAAAAACATTTTCGCTTGATAACCTAACTCTGTGGACATTATTAAAATATTTGCATATTTAATTTTTGTCTTTTAAGCCTCAAGAGTACTTAATAAATTTCCATCTTATACATACCATTTATCAACATTGAATGAACTGAATACGTAGACATTGAGAGAGGGATATCAAGTATTTTCAAATTAACAAAAACACAACAAAAACGGTATTTATAAAGCACAGGCTTGTTAGTGTAGGGAACAATGACATTTCGTAGGCACTGCTTGCAGGTGAGATCTGGGCAGATGTCATAAAAGTAGTCACGTTTGAAAGTTGATATGTAGAGATGCAGAGAGAAAGAGGAAACTTAAGGTAGAACAAAACGGTCAGATCTGGAACATATTCTTGGTGCTGAGATAATCATGGAATAGCAGTCTTCTTTTGTAAGAATGCTGGGTATGCGTAGAAAAATAGAGTGGGAATAAGTTTGGAATGAAAGTTTGCTTTAGATTTTAGAGAGCTTTAAAGACTTGCTTGAAGAGGGCAAAAAAGTGAATTGTCTTCTCAGAAGACAATAGGGAGATTGGAAAGTTTTGAGCATGGGTATGACATAATTGGATCTGAACATTTGGATAATTAATGTGACAGGTCTGTACTGAGTGGAAAAGCGGTGAAAGGGAGGGGAGATCCAGAGGTTGCAGCACTGGTCAGATTAAAGGTATTTCAATGAAACTGAAATAACATACACAAGATATATAAGAGGGAGAATCTGCAGGAATTAATATCTTGTAGTAGAGGGAGGAAGGGAAACAAAGGTCTTAAAGGGAACATCATTTTCAAAACCGGGAAAAATAGTAGCACACAATATACAGAATTAAATGATTAAGAACTCCATTCAAGCATCACTATGAAGTTCTCAGCATGCTCCCATTTTCAGCGGCTGATTTCAAATGGTAATCATCTCCCAACTTCCAAGTTATATGTAAAAAAAATTTTATACATCATATACACACTCACACGCATGCACTCGTGCACGTGCACACACACACACGTATAAAATCTTGGACACATATTTTTACAGAATAAAGTATTTGATATCAATTTACACATTCTCCTCCATACCTCTCTGTCACATATTTTAAAATAATGATGCGTGGCTTAAGGAATATAATAAGCTATCAAATTTGTTTGCATGGTTTTAAGTTTATATTTTTTCCCCATAGAAATGTATTAACAGAGTTTTGAAAAGATCATTTTTTCTTAAAATCTATTTTTAACTACTGGTTTTCCCTGTGATGAAACAAAATACATTAGAACAATTTTAAGACAAAGTCTGGGATGGAATGGATTTTCTCAGCACAACAAAAAGGTAACTATGTGAGGTAATGGTTATTTTCATTAGATTGAGTCTGATAATCATTTGGCAGTGCACACGTATGTCAAAACGTCCAATTGTACACCTAAAATATATACACATGTTTATTGTTGATGATGCCTCAATATTGCTGGAAAAATATATCACTGACAAAACAGAATTTTTCTGTAAGTATACTAGTGAATTTAAAATTCCCAAAGTGTCATGCATTAAAATATTCATATTAATGAGGCACAGTTCCTTTTCTCTCTCCTCTCTGTATTTCTGACAGAACCCTCCTCTTTCATCCACCCTGCAACCTCATCTGCTTCTCCCACCCCATCAATCTTTACCCACTTCTCTTGTACCCTCTGAGCCTCTGACTTCTCTCATTTCTTCTTTCCTTTTGTTTACATGTTTATTTTTACTTTTACCCATGAAGTATAACTGAGACATATACTTACTCTTATTACAGCATCAATGCCCTATGTAGTTCACATTAGAACAACAATTATATAGATTAATTATTGTAATCATTTTTTCCGAGAAAGTCTAAGTAAATTTTTATTCTAAATATACATATTTTACTCCAGTAAATATGTATATTTACTGAAGATAATGTCATCACACACACACACACACACACACAAACCTTTTACCTGAAAAAAGTTTACATTGCTTAAAAAAATGAAGAAAGCTATATTCTTTACTCATTTATTTAACTTCTTTTCTAGTCCCCGTGGTGTTTTTTTTTTGTTTTTTTCTGTGATTGGTCAGAACAAAGAATTCCTTACTATGGTATATCACATAATGATCTTTATCATTTTATAAAGACTGAAAATTAAGTTAAATTTTTGACCACAGATTAATCAACTTTCACAGAATTTACTTCACTAATTATAAACAGCTTTGCCTGAACAATCGTATTTTTCTTGAAAGACTTTAGACCCACATTTGGTCTAGCTCAGGGGGGCACAGCCCTTTGCAAGTAGTAGGCTATTATGCGTTTACTATATTTAATAAATGCAGGAATTATTTGATTAAATTTATTCATTATCATAGTGGAGATGGGTCAGTGGTAACCCACATACAAAAATATTTTTTAAAAATTTATATTATAACATAGTTTAAGCAAGCCTCTTAATAAAAGAAAAAGAATGTTTAAGATTTTGCAAAATCACAAGAATAGAAAAATAGCTAATTCTAGGTAGGAATTAATTGAATATAGGAATAGCGCAAATTTAGTTAATAAAGTAGGTGGTAAAGTTCTTTAAAACTATCTCGAGTTAATGTCATAAATTTAATATGCAAAATTTTACTTTCCTTGATCTTTAACTTTTTTATTATTCAGCTTTTATCTAAGGAAAAGTTAAGATGTACTCTGGTGCTTAACATAAAGTTTTCAAACACTATTTTCACTCTCCTGGTTGCTGAGTGAATGGCTTGACTCTAACACGTGTCACTAATCCTTCAGATATGAACAATCAACGTTTTGCTGCATGAAGGACATTGTAGGTTTAAAAGTCCAGTAACTATAAAACATAATAGAGTTATAGAACTAAATCATGTATTTCAGAATGAATAATTAGACCATTGTCTAATTGGCTTTATTATGTTGCTCAACATTTTAAACATGTGCTTTAAGTTTTTTGCAAAAACAATCATGTTATAAAAATATAGATTAAGTATTCATGTTAACTCTTAAAATAATAAAGTTGCACAACATCTCAATATTGCCACATTCCCAATGTAATCAGGCTACAGAAAAACAAATTACTGAAAACATTCAAATAGTACATTCAAGCAATGAACTAATGGGGTATTAAGAAGTGGAAGCTACACTGAAAAGTTTAAAATTAAGTGAATTTTACCCTTTTAGGTTCACAGTAGCACATGCTATTATTTCACTGGCTTAAATGAGTTTATACTTATAATTTCTGTAGGTTGCTACATAATAGAGGTGACATTTATATCATGGAGTTAATTGTAATACTGAAAAATTCTGTGAAAATATTAATGTTTAGAAGATTATCAATATGCCAGATAGTTCGAGTGGAATTCACGTCAAAATGCTGAATTAAGCATTTACCTTTTGTGCAATTATTGCTGCACACAAGAAATACTCATCTTTTAACAAATGGTGTTTCCTAAATAGAAAGAAAAGGTCTTTTCCTGCATGCAGTAAATACAGTAACAAATGAAATACATTTCTGAGACTTCTTTTGTTTTCATACTTATTTTTACTCGTGAAAATATGAGTTTACTCTCAAATAAAGCACAATATATTAATATGATAATTAACAGATGCTAAAATTTTATGTGATCACTTTCCCATGGTAATTAAAGCAATTTTAAAGTTGATAAAGAGGTTAACGTTGCAATGTCAAACCACGCCAAATTTAATTTGAAATCAAGATCATGAATAAGTCATGAAAATGTTCTGAGGACATACTTTGAGCAAGATTTTATTGCTTTGTTTCAGATTATAAGTATTTGTTTACCTTTTTTTTTATCTTCCAGAGAAAAATGTTTTGCCAGGTTATCTGCTGGACGTCAAGTATGAAAGGTTTCCCCAGTGGTCCTTAGCATGAAGTAGAAGATTAAGTACCCACAATATTTTGTTTGGAACCAAGAGTACATGTTTAGGAAACCAAGGATGCTCATGATTACAGTTGCTTAGGATTAGGGCACCAGCCTGAATTAAATCCAAGAAGGATTTTAAATATTGCAGCACCATTTTTTCTGTTTTACTGAATAATTGGTAACACTAGATTACAAGATTTGCAAGCCCCCAAGTTGCCGTATTTTCATAAGGAAAGGGTTCCTTTCATTCAAGCTTAATAAGCTTGGCCTATATCAGCTTTTCTCACATCAGCCCAAGTGTCACATTTGGGCTGGGGGAAGCTTGTTAGCAGTAATTACCAGCAGTAGGTTCTATTATTTGCCAAAGTAATTTTCACTGCTAAGTACCACCAAAACTGCCTCAAGCCTTTAATTTTTTCCCTTCCTCTTGCCTTCCTTTGCTTTCTTTTAAGTTAGTGCATTTTCCCATGATACTGCTCTCTGTGGTGTGGGACAAGGCAAAGGCAAGGCGCTGGGTATCAATGTGCTCCTGAGACATGGGGTCAGGCCTAGCGAAAGGCTTTCACAAACAGAGCCTGAACTCTATTAGAGATGCAAATCCACTCTCTGAGTAAGGATTGTTTCAGCCACATAATGGGGGCCAAGGAATTCCAGAGCAGCTCTCCTTTCAGCATGGGCCCTTTGTCTGCGCCTTAGCAAATTTCAGCAGCCTGTTTAAACTCCTGCTATTGTCCCCTTGGCTTCATTGATTTCTCTGCCTGCCACCAACTCACAATGGACTGATATGAACATCTTTGTTACTGCTTTTGTACTGTATATCAGAGTAATGTTTCAGCAGATTGAGGCCTAGGAGGAAGAATTAAACCTGTACTACACAGAGCATGATGA
>RJWJ010015793.1:0-35580 GCA_004363605.1 Indri indri
AGGCAAAGAGAGGACCGAAGGGAGTCCAGGGCCCTTAGTAACGCTGTGGCCTTACTCTGCCTTGTCTCAAGGACAAAAGGGCCACCCTTGACTGTGTTCCCTTAGTGTTTGCTGATATGCACATTAACTCACGTGGAAATGAGAGGGTATATTTTACTTACCATTTGGGCAAATACAGTAAGTAAATAGTGGTTCCGATGTAAGTAAAGAATGACCTTTTCACTCATTTCGAACGTGTCAGCTTTCAAATCTCCCTATGTGTAGTGGCCTGACATAAACGTTCCTGTGGTCGGGCACGCCAGCCCCATCAGAGGCTGCCTCTAATGGTAAATAGCATTCTGGGTTAGAACGTCTGCCTCTTCAGCCTGGTATTCTCCGTTATTTTATCAGACTTGCTTTAATCCCTGTTCTAAGATTGTTAAATAGGAGAAAATGAATTAATGTTTATTGCCTTCTAGTGATTAATGATTGCAAACACTTAACCACCAGAGCATATATTGATATTCAATTGCGTTAAAACTTCTATTGTTTTCTTCTGCACATTAAAGTAATGCATACTTGTGTTAGAAATGCAGAACTTGTCTGGGCCTCTCTTCCGAAATTCAGGTGCGTTTGCCCAAATTCCTACCCTGCAAGTCCTTGGGTCTCCATGAGGCATCTCGAGCTTCCGATCACCCCATGAACCTGCCACAGCTGTACTGCCCCATCCTCCCCTCCTGTTAATGGCTCAAGCCAAAATCCCTGACATCGTCTTCGAGTCCTCCCTGCCTCTCACGTCCTCCAACTTATGCCAGCATTAGTACTTTCAAAATAAACCTACTAGAATCTGGGCTCTTGTCCACAGCACAGATTCTATACTGTTGATCCACATGCTGTCATCTCTCATCGGAATTCTGGCCACAGCCTCCTTGCTGGGCTCCCTGTTCCAGCCGTAGGCACCATAACTCTATGGCCACATGGCTGCTGGTGACCCATTTAAAACGTTAAGTCCAACTGTGTCTCCTTCCTCCTCAAAGTTTTCCAAGGACTCTTCCTTCCACTCATAATAAAAGCCAATGTCCTTGCAATGAATATCGAGAGAGAGAGAGAGAGAGAGAGAGAGAGAGAGAGAACGCAAGGCTGCCAGGTTCTTGCTGAGTGAATGAGTGTGCTTCCTTTCTGAACAAGTCTAGCTTTTCAGCAGAACAAGAATGGAGACAGTGAAAGGTGTTTGTGAAATTGTGGAAGGGCTGGAGAAGTGGGCTTCAGGCACTGGGCGCACCCCAATGCAGTCCTGCAGAGCCGGACCACCACCTAGTCCCAAACAAGTGCATCTTATTGATGCGGCCTGAGTCCACTCTGAAATCCCACTGCAGGGCAGACCAGGCAGTGTAGCTTTTCACCATTCCAGCCTCTTTAGTACAGAAAGGTGTTGCTATGGTCTGAATGTTTGTCCACCCCAAATTCATAGGTTGAAACCTAATCCTCAATGTGAGGGTGTTGGAGGTGTGGCCTTTGGGAGGTGATTTAAGTTATGAGGTTGGAGCCCTCATGAATGGGATTAGAGCCCTTATGAAACAGACCAGAGAAACTCTCATCCCTTCAACCATGTGAGGACACAGTGAGAAGCTGGTTCTCTATGAACCAGGAAGCAGGCTCTCACTAGACATTGCCGGCACCTTGATCTTGGACTTCTCAGCCTCGAGAACTGTGAGAAATAAATTTCTCTTGTTGATAAGCTTCTCTGTATATGGTGTTCTGTTACAGCAGCCCAAACAGACTAAGACAGGCATGTTGGGGGACTTGGGGATGTGTGCTAACCAGGGATAAGGTCAGGGTCTGGGGCAAAGGCTTCAACAAACTTTTAGCTACATGTACACTTCACCTAGCACAGAGATGTGCATATGACGAAGGGTGTCTCACCTTACCAGGATTATTACAACTTCGAGTCTGTGCTTACTGGCTGGGACTGGCTAGTTCAGTTCCCCAGTTCTTGCACCATCTTTTTAGTATGCATGCATTTACTTAGAAGTGCCTCCGACCTTCCTTATGTCTGACACTGATGAGTACAGCAGAGGCCCTCTGGGCGTCCCTGCTTGACATTAGTCTGTCCTGATGCTCTGGCCACACTCTGCCAGGGCTGTCTCCAGCATCTGATCAACCAGCAACTATGCAACCTCCTGGACCAAGGCCACAGAGTCCACCTGGACATCATCCTGACCTGACACCGCATGTGCCGCTTTCTCATGATATCCTGGAGTTGCCTGGATATAATCTTCTCCTTTCCACAATAACTGTCTCAAATACCAACCTCCTTAAAAGTGAGAGAAAAATTGCCAGGCCCCAGGAGGTCCCAGAGCATTGTGACACCTGACCAAGGAACACATACTGTCTGTGCCTTTTGCAGTGAGGAATGACCCCTGCAGCCCAGTGGTGCACATTGACGTCTGAGTAGGGGCCTCCCCTCCTGTGCTTATTTCTTGGGGTCCCCATCACAGTAGAAGTTGGTTAACCTACCTTACTGGGAATAGGAATTGTTCATCAGCAGAGGCTGATACACATTGAGAGGCTGCTCTGACCCAAGTCCAGGGAATCTGCAGCAAACCCTGAAACTCAGTTCACAACAGGGCAGGTAAAAGCTCTTTCTCAATCTTTCATTTGTGGCAAGCAACCACGTTATCTGGGTGACGTCCTTTTCTGGAAGTCTTTCTACCCAGTTTTTAGGGATGGGAGAGACCCAACACTTGGAAATGCTGCGTTCATCAGTCCCGCTGCAGCCGCATACAGCGGTTTCTGTGGGCACCACAATCTCTCGCTGGAGCAGAATGTCTGAGGGTGACTTTGAGGCAAGGCAGCCCAGAGGGACCTGCTGTATGAGAGTGGGCAGCGTGCTGTGAGTCTGTTCAGAGGCCTGTGCCAAAGAGTAGTACCTAGGTCACCTTATCGGCACCGAATTTTCTCTATGGTGATTTCTGCTGCTCCATGGGGGAGTATATTCCTGAGTTATGCTTCCATTTGCGACATGTGTGTTCTGGATGAGGGTAGGTTGGGAGGCCATGGGATTGTTGCACCTGCTCAAGTGCCTCTAGGTTTCATCCCTGGTCCCGCCTTTGTCATGGGCCCTACAGCAAGAGGGTGCCCTTCAGCAGTGGTTCAGACTGTTGTCTCCCCAGCACATCCTGGTCATTGCATCCGTGGACAACAATGTTGCCTTTGTGTGCAGGCACTACAGCCTAGAACATGGACCGCCTCCTTGGGATATTTTAGCATTAGATGTGATTATCGTTCCTGCTGAGGGCTAGCTGGGCTTGGTGGGGGGGGGTGGTGGTGGAGGGGAATAAGGTTTTTTCCAGGCTTACAGCTCGACTTGTGGATTCCTCATTTTGGTCTCTGTGGGTTACTCTCACCTCAATGGATTTCTGAAAATACAAACACCTTTTCTAGAAGAAATGAGGTGTATTAAACCAACTCCTGTGGAACACAACATGAATGTGACGTTAAGAGTGTCCATGTTTTGGGGAGGTCTTGTCCCCCAACCGGGAGTGTGGGCTGCCTGGGGAGGCTGCCAGGGTGAATGTCTTCATTGGTGCAGGCGCTCACAGAAGCCCACACTCTCCTGAGAAAGTCAGAGACTGTTGAATGATACAGTTTGCAGCACAGCAAACTTTTCTTAGCCCATCTGTGTGGCCCTTAGTAAGTCTCCTAGTCTTCAAGAATGGTGATGGGGCTTTCTGAAAGTCTGTTGGCTTGTTGACTACACACTGAGTGTGGGCAAATGTCAAATGGAGCATGTCCACTGGCATTTGAAAAGCACCTGCAAATCTGTCCTGCTTTGCACAGTAACATGATCAAAGCACCTCACCCAGCAGCCCACCTTCTCGTTTAACTAGTTGTTACACTAGTTGTAACACCTTATTCCATAGCAATGGTAGCTTCAACATCCCTGTCACTTTTCTGTGTCTCCTGATCTTGACTGGGATCTTGCTCTGGTGAATGAGTTCACAGGAGCTCCTCAAGGACACTCACTGGGCCAGGGAACAGTTCAAAAATGAGCTATTGTGAGGTTTAAGTGACTTAGATAGTTAAAGCACTTAAAACAGTTCCTGGTATATGGTAACTGCTCCATAGATATCATCACCAACTCCACCATCACCACCATCATTGTCACTTCCACCGCCACCACCATCACCATCATAACTGCCACCATCATCACCACTGCAGTCACCGTTACTTCCACCACCACCCACCATCATCATCGCCTTCACCACCACCATCACCACCTTCATCAACACCACCACCACCATCATTGTCACCTCCACCACCACCACCATCACCACTGTAACTGCCACCATCATCACCACCGCCATCACCATCACTTCCACCACCACCCACTATCATCATCATCTTCACCACCACCATCATTCTAACTAGCCTTAAGCCACAGGACAAATCCTTTCTTTGGGAGATGGCGTGGGTATCTACCTAGCACTTACTTGGGGCAGAAGCTCAGGGACCATTCCTCCAGTTTCTTCAGAGTTGTAGGCCACCAATTCTGTAACCATTTATTTGCAGTTACTTCCCTTTATAAAAATAGATCTGCCTTTTGTTCTTCTATGCTTTATCTGACCTACTGAGCCTGTACAATCCAGTCAGGCTTCAGTGGCCTGCCCCAATCACACTTGGAGTGTACACATAAATACATTAATACAATCCTAGTCTTAATTTTTAATATTTAAGAATTAAGAAACAATAGTGCTCCATCTGATAGCTAATACTCTTTAATGGCTATTAATGTCCTAGAAGGAAAGGCAATCAGCTGGGATGGGCCTCTTCATGGAAATGCAGAAAACCATCCATGAATTTTTACCAAAAAACTCTGATCCAATAGCTGAGTCAAAGATAACACAAGGTCAGAGGATACTGTTTGATGTCATGGCAGATGCGTGCTCTCAGCAATGTGCAGAAACTCAGAAACTGCAGGGGAAATGACCCCATTCCTTCGACAAATCCATTTTCAGGAAGACAAGAGTGATGGGAAGGAAATTTATAGATTAAAAGAGACCTTGAAGAACCATATCAACCAACTGTCATATGTAGTCATTTTTTGGAGCTTATTCGAAAAAGAAACCAAGAAAGAAAGAAACATTCAGAGACATTTGAACACTGCCTGGATATGGGTTGGTATTAAAAATAATTTTTAATTCTGAGTTTTTTTTAAGAGCACTTATCTTTTAGAAAGACATGCTAAAATATTACATCTACAGATGAAATGACCTGATGTGGGGGAATTGCTTCAACATAATCTGGAGCAAGGATGGGCAGGGGTGGAAAAGTTTCTACTTGTAGTGAGTTTCTTAAGTTGGATGGCAGGTAAGTGGGAGTTCATTTTATAATGTTCTCTCTTTTTCTGTTTAAAAATGCCCATATTAAAAGTAAGGCAAACAAGCCGAAAAGAAAGAAAGAAAGGCTAGATGAAGAGTACAGCCCTGGACTGTAATATTGGAACAGGGCCTGTCATTCGCAGACTAAACACAAATCAAAATAAATAAGAGGAGAGTTTAGATTAAAGTCAAAACAATGACATGTGACGTCAATGTCATTTATGCCCAGTGGGACTGCCATAACTTTTGTATTGACAAACAATAAGATTTCTAAGATTATAAACTTGGGAGCAAGAGAAGGAAGCAGCAATACTCCCCAGGTTTTGGCTGTCAGGTTGTCCTGCGAGGCAGAAGCACTTGGTCGTGTCCTGCCCCTGGCCAATTAAAAGGAGCTAACGTCCTAGTAGGAGGCGCGGAGAATGGGACATTCCACTACACTTTCCTGGTGGAGGGATGCTTGCCTGTGTTTCATGAAGAAGATATCATTAGGAGCATATTTTACAAACGTAGCATTTTCTAAGAGGCAATTAAATGTATTTCAGATCATGCACGCATGGAAAAAGGAGTGTTCTGGGCTTGAGCAGAAGCGGCCCAGGTCTAGGGATGACCGGATGCTGTGGTGTCATGCCAAGTCCTATGCAGCGAGGGGCCCTCGGGCTTGGCCATGAGCATGGCCAGGCCTCCCTCAGGCAGAGCGGAGAGCAAAGGTGAGGAGCAACTGCTCACGTCTGCTGTGGGCGCAGCAGGAGCTGCCCTGCTTCTAACTGATCAGACATTTTTCTACAGATGCGCTGGAGCGGCGTTTTCAGGTGAGGACCGCATAGGAGAGGCATAGTGGGTATGTGAGACGGTGTGAGAACGGCAGTTTGAGGCCACGATTCGGAATCTCGCCCGGCCTTTCCCGATTTCCCCTCGTGGGCCAAGCTTCCCCAGGGTCCCCTTCCCTTGGGCGAGCTGCGAGCGGGTGGAGCGGGAGCCAGGCCCGGGACAGGGCGCTTGGTCAAGCCAGAGCGCAGGGATGATGAAAAGTCTCGGGGGAGGATTAGCAAGGAGGGAAGGCACCTTAGCAGCCAGGAGGAGAGTTGGGAGTTGGGAGGCTGGAGGGGCAGGTAAAAAAAAGGCACCACAGGAGCCTGAAGCTGCAGCAGTGGGCAGGGGCTCGCGTGGGAGAAGGGTCTTTGCAGACAAGTCTCGCCTGCATTAGCTTAGGTGGCCCTTGTCTCGGGGCCCTACTGCAGCCAGGCGCAGGCCCTGAGCACTGCCGGACCGTTCCTCCTCTGCAAAGGGTAATGCCACGCCAGCCAGCGTCGGAGGGTCTGTGCGCCAGCAGGGTGCACCGAGCACGGGCGGCGCTGTGCAGCAGCAAGGCCCGGGCGCGTTCACCCCTGCGCTCTGCTTGGCCCCGCGCTTAGCGTCGCAGGGACCGCTGAGGCTGGCCGGAAGGCAGCGGGGCAGCTGCTCTGCAAGAATGCAGATACGCGGACAGGCACATGCCCCCGCCATGCGAGCAGCGGTGCTCCGCGGCGCAGCTCCCCGGGCCGCCGCCGACAACACGCTGTTAATAAAGTGCTCGCTTCGCAACGCCGGGGAATAAATCTGCGGACGCCACCTCCATCTAGCGGTGGCCGCGTGAAATGCAGGCTGTCCTAAGGAGGACCCGACTGTGTCCTGTAGGTCCTCCCAGGCCAGAGGCCAATCCTACCCTTTCCCAATCCCCAGGGTTAAATGTCTTCCTGACCGACAGCCTCGGCCCACCGAGCGAAGCCACCGGCCGTCTTCAGCATGAAAAAACTTAAGGGCAATGCGGATTCTGGGGCTTCCTGACTGGAAACAGAAGTGGGCGTTTTCTGGACCTAAGGGGAGGCTGAGTGTCTAATGTTTCCCCAGGATCTTGAGGCCAGTCATTACAGATAGATCGACAGATAAGCAGCAGACAAATAAATACATCGTCCTGAGTGGACTTAGCTCTTTTGGACTGGGCAAAAAGTGAATCGTAAATAAAACGATCCAATCTATTTAGTAATATGACTGTTTGTCTTAACTGCTTGTCCTGTCACGACCTTGCAAACGTAAACTTCCCATGTTTGTTTGGTCAGGGGGCTGTGTGAGTAATTGTATTAATTAACTTACTCACTTTGGTATTGAGCAGGGGAAAGTCCCACGTGCAGCCGGCACGGCTCCTCCCCCCTCCCCAGGCCAGCATTGCACCGCTGCACAGGCCACAGTGAGCCCAGCCGCAGCGCCGGGAGCCCCGCGGCCTCGCTGCGGGGCTGTGGCTTGGAGACCCCGCTTGCCTTTGTCTCTTTACTTCTCCTAAGACTATCCATTCCCTGCAATTGCTTTTCTGGTTTCTTTTCTTAGCTTTTTAATTTTCTTATTGCCAAACAACATACGCACACAGTGACCATCAGGGAGTCATTGAATCTTGGACGTCATAGGGACTTGTGGGGACATCTGGGTCCCTACTCTTAACACAACAATGAATCACCTTTGCAAATTCAGCCTGAGGTAGCTGAACTGGACAAGGGGTTTTAATTATTATAACATTATTTTATATAGACACAATTTACCCTGGACTGTCCATGTCCTGGATCTCTCATGTATATGAAATGCCTTCTCTTGATTAGCTCTTCCTCGCCGTGCAAGTATTAGGGTGGTGAAGCCTTCTTTGACTGATTGATGTAAATTAGGAGAATTCCTTTAGTCACTCCCAAATACAATTCCCTGTTTCTGTCCTATTTCATTTTAGCACTTAGCTATGTCCAAAAAGTTAATTTAGTTTTGAAGACTCCCTTCATTCACTGTCTATCCCAATACTCAAAAGTCAAAACATTTTTTCTACCTTATTCTGTTCCTGTACATAACAAAATATGTGTTAATTATACAGGCTATCACAAAATACCTTGGGCTGGGTGATTTATAAATACAGAAGTTTATCTCTCACAGTTCTGGAGGCTAAGATGTCCCAGATCAAGGCACCAGCAGGTTTGGTGTCTGGTGAGAACACGATCTCTCTGCTCCCAAGAGGGTGCCTTTTGTTGCGTATCACAGAGGGGACCGCTGCTGTGTCCTCACGTGTGGAAGGGACAGAGGGCAAGTCAAATCTCCAAAGTCTCTTTTATAAGGATACAATCCCATTCACAAGGGCAGAGCCCACCTGGCTTTATCACCTCCTGAAGGGCCCACAGTCTAATACCGTCATCTCAGTGATTAGGTTTCTATATAAGAATTTTGCAGGGACACATATATTCAGACCCTGGCACCTTCTTTCAAATGAAATTTCTTCAAAAATCTGAAAAATGGTCACAAGCAAGCTCTGAATATCTTATTCTATATTTTAAATAGCTGATGTTTCTTCTATGCTTCTTTATAACGTGCCTCTTCATGCACGCTTCCATAGAACTTATACAGACCTCTCCTACAGTGCGGTAGAAAGGAATTTTATAGTATTAGCTGTCGTGTTCTTTTCCACAGTGCGGTGAACAATTTTACCTCCCATGGAATGTCCATGTGCCGCCCCACGTTTCCCAGCTTCCCTGCAGGTAGGTGGGGTTACGTGGCTAGTTCTGGACAGCAGGCTGTTATTAGACTTAATGTTCCTTTTTCTGGGTCCAATCCTTAAGAGTTGGTTCCCTAACCTCAAGATCTGTCTTCCTGCGTGTTGGTGACTTCGGAGGCCATGTGTTGAGATAAATCATTAGTGGTGTGCTGGTAAATGTTTAAAATCCCGGAGCTCTCTGGGGGAAAAAAAATCAATAGGATTTATAGTATTCACCAATTCCATGGTATAAAGACCAAGGCCAATATCAAGCTACCCGTGTGTTGTCACTGAATGCAGAGTCGGGAGCAGACACTAACACATGGCTGTTGTAAGCTGGTGGAAGCTGCCACTCAAGCTGATGGAGTCACCGAATGAAAGGTGCCTGGATACCGAGTCACTGCATGGAGCAACCAGGACAGTTGTCTTCCTAACAGCAGACAGCGCATGGATGAGACAAACTTTCCTGTATTAAGCCACCGAAACTGTGCTTGTTACTGAAGAACAAGCTGAGCTCACTGCTCAGTATGTCAGTGCTAGGTGATAGATTCGCAGCCTCCAGTTTCCCAGGAGTCGGTGAACCAGAGAGTGTATGCATCGGTTATTTTGTTCTTTAAGTTGAAATGTATGGTCTAGTGTAAAGTGAAAGATCAAAAAAAAATACTTCTTGAACAAGGCATTCCCCTCCACCCGTACTAACCATGGTATTAAAACTACTCTTTTGACTGAGGAAGGCAGGAAACTTGAAGAGGAAGGGAAAGGACTTTACTTCCTACTCACACGGGCATTTGTTTCCCGAAAGGAAGGCTGGTGTGCCTGGGAAAGCAGGCCTGAGACAGCGCTCTGGATCACAGGTGGCCTCAGACGAAGGTCACCATTTGCACACACATGGCCCTCAGAGCAGCGATTCAGGGACACTGTCGAGAGGCAGTATGAGCAGTGTGCCTGGAGGCCCGAGGGACACAAGGGCACCCCCATGATGTCAGCATGGGGGGCAGACACATCCAGGTCCACAGGGACCAGACAGATACACAGACGCCTTCCCTTACTTGCCTGTCCCTGTCTCTGATGCTACCTAAGTCCCTAGAAATTAATTAGCTGGTACTCTGGAGGAAAACTGGGGAATCTAGAGTGCCTGAGTTTTAATTTGAAACTGAAGAGAACCCGTAAATTAATCATTTTCTTTATCAGGTGAAATGGTGCTTTGGAATAGAGGTTATTAAAGATATGCTTTGCACACCTGAGTTTTGTGGCATGAAAACATTGTCACCCCCATAATGGCACCATACTGCTCTCCTCTTGTGTTAGTTTTCTATTGCCATGCAACAGATTATTATAATTTAGTAGCTTAAACAGCAGACTTACATTTATTGTCTCATAGTTTCTGTGAGCAAGGAATCTAAGAATGGCTTAGCTATGTCCTCAGCTCGGGGTTTCACAAGGCTGTAATTAAGGTGTTGGCGAGGGCTGGGGGTCTCATCGAGGCTTAGGGTCCTCTTCCAAGTTTGCTTCATTGTTTACAGAATTCACTTCCTTGCTAATCTGTTGGTGTAAAATGTAAGTGAGTGATGCAAAGGTGGCTATGTCCCTGGAGGCTATTTGTTGGCACAGGAAAGGTGTGGAAAGCGGATGGCAATTCGAAGAATAATTTGAATTAAAAATTGTCCCGGAATCTTTGAAGCCCAAACGGGGAGGTGAAAGATCAGAAAACCAACCTGCAATTTCAAAATTTTATGTAGTTCTTCATGTTGCAAAAGTGAGAAATTAAATTCCCAATTAATTCCTTTGAAAATTACCATATTCATTCATTTGTTTGTTCATTGGCTGATTCATTTGTTCTATAATATTTGTTGAGCGACTGCTCTACACAAGGCACTGTTCTAGGTATGGGAATTTAAGATAGCTGGGATGCCTCATCTCATGGAAATTTTAGGAGAAGAAAATGAAAATTAGCAGGTAAATTAACAAAGAAGACACTGCCAAATGCTAAAAGGAAATGAAACAGGAAACTGCTGTGGAAGGTGGCTGGCAGCTGTCTGAGATCAAAGAAGGAATGTGCGAAAAGCCAGGGGAGGGAGCTCCTGGCCTGGCATCTAACTCATAGCGGAAGGTGCCTGGCTCTTCTGAGGTTAGAAGAAAGGCCTGCCGGGCTGGGGCTCAGTGAGCGAGGATAGTGAGGTAGGCCATGGGCCAGACGAGTCTCAGAGATTGGATTATGAGGGCCTTAGAGATCCAGGTAAGGCACTTGGATTAAAATCCAAATTTCAAGGACACTATGCAAAGTTCCAGGTGTGATCAGGACCGTTGGAAGGTTTGACCCAAGGAAGTGACCCAAGGAAGTGACTCACGGGTTGGAGGGTGTCAGATGGTGCAGTCAGGCTGACCCTGGACTATTAATAGTGCAAACGAATAAGGGGATACAAGTAGCACAGGTGCGCAGTACCGAATCAAGACTTGGAAACTCAATACCTCAACAGGGTGGAGCAGAGGAATGGGGTATTTTGGGCCTGTGCGTGGGGTGGGCTGGTCGGTGGGGTTGGGAGTTGGGCTGAGCAGAGAAGGGGAAGGAGCCCTCAATCTAACGTGCTTTGTGATAGCTCTGGAAGTTTAAAGTGGGCTTGAGCCCATCGGTCCCACATTTTCTGCACTCCTAAATTGCAGAGTAGTCTGCTATGGGAAGGTGTGCTTTTTGTAATTTGCGTGTTTGTTTTTGTTGTTGTTCCTGCTGCTGCTAAGTCTTCAGTGTGAGTTCAGGAAGCTGTGCATCTGCTACTGAAAGAGTAGCTACACTTCCACAGAAAAAGAAACAAAAAGACTTTTTTAAGGCATTGGGCAAAGGTGGACAACTACATATGGATGCCTTTAGTCAGCAACTTTTGTTCCAAGAGAAATTCACTCTCACCCACAGAAATAAAACCGGGAGAGCTCTTTCCAAGGTCAGTCTTCTACTCTCTGGTGCGTGTTCTTACCCTCTGTGGAAAGAAAGGCAATATCCCACCAAGGCTGCCTTTAGGATTAGGTGCTATGGTCTCATAGACAACGTCTGATTCTGAACATTCAGATCCATTCATGGCCTGGATGTCGGGGGGTACGGAAGGCAGGGCAGCAGACTACAGGAAATGAGCAGGGAGGGCCAGAGGTTATGGCACACATGCTTGGTTGTGGAGAGGTTGCTGTTGATGGCAATACCAAGTACAGCATGGATTGGGATCGAGTGACTATGGTGGGTGAAGGACAAGCTTAAGGAGAAGACGAGGTCTCGGAGTTGAGAGACTAGGGCACCTAAATATCACTTATGTGGATGTCGAAATCACCAAGAACCATGCCAAGAACTTTCTCAGCAAGCGTCACGGTGAGCTGGGAACTAAATCACCACGCTGAGGGACCCATTGATGAGCTGAGATTCTGAGCTACAGGTGTAGTGGGGAAGCAGCTTTGGAAGGAGTGGAGAATCCAGTCACTGGATTGGTTTTTTTCCTTATAATCATCTGCCTCTTTCAAACCTTGTGTCATTTGCCTGTATTGTTTATTCAAAAATACTAAACAAGCAATGAAAGACATTAACAAATCATCGAGGAATGGAACAAAACAACCATCCCCCCTGCAGTTATGGGTTATATAGGAAAACATTAATAAAATTATGTTTTGTATTACTTACCTTTCTTCTTGGAATATACTCTTCCTTATTTACCTTTGACTTGTTTTCTCTTATGAAGAATTAAATATATTTTAACTTTAAAAAATTTTTATTGTAAAATACACATGACATAGAACTTAACATCTGTGATGTGCATTTTAAAGGGTCAACTCGATTGGGCCACAGGGTGCCCAGATGTTTGGTCAAACATCATTCTGTTTGTTTCTGTGAGGTTTTTGGATGAGATTAATATTTAAGTCAGTAGACTGAGTGAAGCAGATTGCCTCCCTTGTGTGCATGGGCCTCATCCAATCAGTCGAAGGCCAGAATAGAACAAAAAAGTGGACCTCCCCAGGGTAGGAGAGAATTCCCCCTGCCTGACTGCCCTCAAATTGAAACATTGGCTTTTCCTGAGTCTGGAGCCTGCTAGCTTTTGGACTGAACGTACAGCATCAGCTGTCCTGGTTTTTAGGCCTTTGGACAAAGACTAGAGCTGGAGGACCACTCTCCGGAGTCTCTAGCTTGCTGACTGCAGATCTCGGGACTTCTCAACATTAATAATCACATGAACTAATTCCTCATTTTATTTATATATATCAAATTTATATATATATATATATATATATATATATATATATATATATATATATATATATACATATATCTCTCTCCCCTATTGGTTCTGTTTTTCTGGAGAGTCCTGACTAACATAACATCCTAACAGCTTTTAGGTGTATAGTTCATTGGCACATTAAGTGCATTCACATGGTTGTGCAGCCATCACCACCATCCATCTCCATAACTCTTTTCATCTTGCAAAACTGAAACTCTGTCCCCATTAACACTATCTCTCCACTCCTCCCTCCCCCCAGCCTCTTGAAACCTCCATTTTACTTTCTGTCTCTACCAATATGACTATTCTAAGTATCTCATATAAATGGAAATTGTACAGGATTTGTCTTTTTGTGAATGGCTTTTTCATTTAGATGGTGTCCTCAAGGTTTATCCATGTTGTAGCATGTGTCAGAATTTCTTTCCCTTTTAAGGTGGAATAGTATTCCAGCAGATGGATGTACCACGTCTTGTTTATCCGTCATCTGTTGACGGACACTTGGGTTGTTTCCACCTTTTGGCTCTTGTGAATAATGTTGCTATGAATGTGGGTGCACAGATATCTTTTCAAGTCCTTGCTTTCAATTTTTTGGGATATATACCCAGAAGTAGGATTGCTGGATCGTATAGTAATTTTATTTTTAATTTTCGAGGGACTGCCATACCATTTTTAATAGTGGCTGCACCATTTTATATTCCCACTGATAGTACACAAAGGTTCCAATTTCTCCACATCCTCACCTAATGCATCTGTTAATTAATTAATTAATTTCATAGTGGCCCTCCTAATTGATGTGAGGTGATGGAGGCAGCAGATATTTAACTTACAAATAAATTTTCGCAGGAATTTTGTGATGAATCTTTTCATTCTATTTAAGCCCAGAATATCTCAATTATCTAATTTTGCCACAAAGTATGTCATGAATTCCTTGGGTTAGGTCTTTAAAGGGATTAAAACATTTTTAAAATGAGAAGCGTGTGACACTTCTCAGCGTGCTGCTTTCCCATCTTGGGAGAAGCGACGCCACCTTCCTTTGCAGGTTCTGGTCTCGTGGAGGTGGCAGCCAGCTTGTTGGTCGAATGATCCATCCTATGGAACATGGGTAATGTGTCTGGCACTGCAGTAAAGAAGACCCCATGGTCTCTGACTTTGGGCCTTTACTGTCCAAGGAGGATGGATGTTCGACCTGTTGCCTGGACGGCAGTGCAGGGGCGCTGGAGTTTCCCATCTGTTTGCAGCCAGGCCTGGCTGCACTGCCAGTGCCACCTGCTTCCCGCTGTAGCTGCTTCTCTCCCTGATAGGCTGGACCAGACGAGGACATAATCCCTTACCTTGATTTCCCTTAAACATCATCACACAGGCATTTTTGTGACTCTACTTGGGGCTTGTGCAGTTAGCGGGGGAGGTTTCCATCCGGCAGCCAGTGACAAGGAACTTGATCTTTAATGTTCCCCTCCTACCTCCACTGCTGGGAATTTCTGGCAGGTTGACTTCTCTCTCCTCCATTTCTCTCCACAGTCCCTGACTCCCAGACTCCTTCTTTCTCCCACTGCCAACCACTGCCTTTCCTGTCACTCCTTGAAATGTGTACTCACTTTTTATGCAAAGTATTAAATCCGTACTTACTTTTTTCTCATTATTTCACTACTTCCAAACCACGCGTTAAGGAATTATCTTTGTGCACCCTCAACATTCTATAAAGACATTATTTCCTTAAAAAAAAATCCATCTTTCTAAATCATGAAAGTAATCATTCAGAGTCAAAGAAGCTGCGATCTATCGTGGTTTTAAATAGAAATGTTTAGTGCCGTAAATAAGTATTTACAAATGTAACAGCTATTTTGCGGAAGTATAGGGTATCCAAAGAATGTATAACTTAATTTGGAGGTTCCATCGGGGAAGGCCTCCCCGTGGAGGGGATGTGAAAGCTGGAGTCCTAAGAATACCACTGGGAGTGAGCCAAGCAAGGTGGGGTGGGGAGCGCGCGTTCTGTTCCCTGACTAGCATGTCGCAAGGGCTGTGAGGCCAGGAGACATGTGCATGGGCGGGGCCAGAGCCCAGGGAAGCCGAGCACCAGACGATGGAGAGGCAGGTGCTGGGGGAGGCCCAGGCAATGTGGAGGTCACCAAAGCTTGTCTAACCTTGTCCTGTGGACAGGGGTTTATTTCCTATCTTTGTGATCCCTGAGGTCAAATTGTACCTTCTTTGGCAGGAGCAGGGAGCAATCAGTGTGGTCAGGGCGGCGCACTGCTAAAACTGCCAGCAACTCACACCAGCTGACAGAATCACCAGGAAAGGTCCTCTGTGCCCTGGTGAGCAGAGCAGGGATGGGCCAGAGGGACTCACACCTTCTTAGTCTGCTCACGGACCGGGACCTACCTGCGGTGAGACGTGATGCACCGGGCCCATACTCAAGGCGGCCAGCAGCCAGCCAAGTCCTTTCCCACGGTCCCATCCCTCAACCCCAACACAGACTCTTCTCAAACCCCAAGGTGGAAACAGCGAGAAAATGTGTCACTCTACCCCGGTTACTCTTAATTTCATCCACACGGTATTTTTGTCCTCGTATAGTATGACTCACAAGGAGAGCAGGCTGCTGAGTGGGCTGCCCAGTGGGCCTTCCCCGGACCTGGTCGCACCGGGCGGAGCCCTGAGATGGTTGGGCTGCTTCTCACTTTGAGGTCCGGGACGAGGCATCCTCTTTCTCGTGACCTCATGTGTTTCCCCCTGCCTCACTGTGCCCCTTATGGTCCCCAGAAATATCAGAGTGAATACATTTTGTTTTCTACTAACTGAACATGAAACATCAAATATCCTTAAACTCACTTAACCACTTTCAGAACCACTTAAATGGTACATTCGCCATCCGTGTTATTTAACCTAATGGGTTATTTGCATTTTATTGCAATAAATGTCTCTCTGATTAGTATAACCCGCTGGCAGTGAGAAAGCATTTAGGCAAGGAAACAATCAGGTCTGTGTCACACAGAGCCCTCGCTGGCCACGGTGTGGAGAATGGATTGAGGGAGGGTGTCAGCATGGGTGTGAGAGGCTGGTCAGATGGCTAAAGAGGGGGAATATGGTGACATATAGTGGTATCCCTGGGACAGAAGGAACACCGTTTAGGAGGCAGACTTCCCAGGGCTTGGCTCCAGACTGGAGACTGTGGTGAGGGCAAAGGAGATGCTCACAGCACCCAAGATAGTATCTGCCTCCGCCTGGTCCTCCCGGGTCCCTGTGCGCAGAGCCCTGGCCCCCCACTGCTTGTGCCGCCCCCACTGCGGGGCCGGGGTGCACAGGAGCCACAGGGGAGTGCACGCTTGGAATCCGCATTCTCCTTCTATACCACACTCTGTGTGCCTAGGACCCGTCTTTCCCTCCTCAATGTCTGAGTGCATCTCCAGGGCCCGTGGAGGTCCTCTGACCTGCTTTGTTTTGTTGAGGGCAGATCGTGTGGCCTGTGCGAGGATCCCTGGGTTTTACGGTTGTTCAAAGAATGGTTGATTTCAGCAGCTGTGGAAAGAGCTTGGACTTCCAAACCATAGTGTCCGCACACAGGTACATGAGGCCCCTCATGGTACGGGATGGAGCCAGGATTAGGAAGAGATGGGAGATGGTCCAGCCAAGGGCCACAACATGTGATAAGCCCCAGGACCTTCCAGGTCATTATGAAGGTGCATCTATCAAAATCAGAGAATAGAACACACATTTTATGTGACAATTGTTTAGCCTGATCTATAAGCATCAATATTTTAGACATATGGTATGTGGGCCTCCCTGCGTACACTTGCTTGGCGCCCAGCAACTGTTGGGTTTTCCGCTCTAGGTAGTTGAATGATGTCAGCGACTGGGTTGGAGTTATCTACTGAGATAAGGAAAGGAGGAGGAGAAGGGGCAGGTTGGTTCCCAGCTTTTCTGGCTGTATTTGGACACCCTGCCATAGGTGGCATTGCTGTGACATAAGATTTATGGTGGGCTGTGGCCGTGTAGGCTGCCAGGAATCAGTTTCCTGCTGCAGCATATTGGGCATTAGTGTCTGGAGGGTGCCAGCGTAGAAATGCCCTCCTCCTCTTGGCATGCCCTGGATTCTTGTCTTTAGGCAGACTCCTATTCATCCTCCGAGACCCAGCCAGTTTTACCATTTCCTCACCAACCTTCCCCTAATTATTCTTAAATGGTACATTCACCGTACGTGTTATTTAACTTAATGGGTTATTTGCATTTTTTGTTGCATAAATATCTCTCTGATTAGTATAACCCATTGGCAGTGAAAAATTATTAAAAGCACTTAGGCAAAGAAACAATCAGGTCTGTGTCAGACAGAGTTAATTACTTTTCTACCTAATCTCCAAACACATTTTTCAAACTGTACATAGTACTTCTTACTCCACGTGGTTTTACTTCTACCTTAGATTGGAAGCTTTTTAAAAGCAAGCACACTATTATTTAATACCTCGTACCTGCAACATATAACATAGATCCTGGCATATATTAAGAAGCAATAGATATTTGCCCACAGAATAAATCATTAAGATTATTTTTGCTAGAATGTCAACACAGTAGGATAACATAGATTCCTAGGAAGACATGCATTACCATCACTGATATGAGAAGAAATAGAAATTCTGAATATACTTCCAGTAACTAAACAGATTAAATTAGTAAAGACTCTCTCTCTCTTTCTCTTTCTCATATACACACACACACACACGCACACACACACAGAGAACACAGGCACAGATGACTTCATTAGTGAATTCTATCAAACATTTAAAGAATAATTTATATCGATCATTCACAAACCCTTCCAAAACACAGAAGAGGAGGAAGCACTTCCCAACCCATTATGTGGGGCAGTAGTACTCTGATGTCAAAACCAGACAAATACATCACAAGAAAGGAAAGTTACAGAGCAATGACCCTTATGAATACAGACACAAAAATATTCCACAAATTATTAGCTAACTAAATCCAGCAATATATGACAAAAATAGATCGAGCATGCTAAGTGAGATTTATGCCAGGTTGCTAGGCCAGTTCAGCATGTGAAAATCAATGTTATATGCCACATTAATAGGGTACATGATAAAACACATGATCACCTCAATAGATGAAGAAAGAGCATCTGACACAACACAGCACCTTTTCCTGACAAAAATACTCAAGAATCTAAGAATCAAAGGGAATGTTCTCAACCTGATAAAGGACATCTGTGAAAAACCTTCAGCTAATATTACACACAGTGGAGGAAAACTGAATTTCCTCTCCCTAAGAGCAGGATCGAGACAAGGATGTCCACTCTCACCATTTCTGTTTAACATTGTACTTGAGGGTCTAGGCAGGCCAATTAGGCAAGAAAAATAAATGGAAAGAGTCCAGAATGGGAAGAAAAAAGTAAAACAATTTTTATTTGCAGATGATATCTGCAAATTTTTATTTGTATATAGAAAAATCCTATGGGAATGAAATCAAAACAATTAAAACAGTAAACAGGTTAGGCAAGGTGGCAGGATACAAGGTCAATATAAAAAAAATGAATTATATTTCTATATGTTAGCAATGAACAATGTGAAAATGAAATTAAGAAAACAATTCCATTTATAATAGCATAAAAGATAAAATGCTTATAAATGTAACAAAAGAGGTGTAAAACTTGTACATTAAAAACTACAAAGCACTGTTTAAAGAAATTAAAGATCTGAATTATTGAGGAATATGCTATGTTCATGAATCAGAAGAATTGATATTTTTAAAATAGCAATGCTCCCCAAACTGATCTATAGATTCAAAGTGATCTATATTAAAATTCCAGCTGGGTTTTCTGTAGAAATTGATAAGCTGACCCCAAAATTCATATGAAAATGCAAGGGCACAGAAATATCTGAAGCAATCTTAAAGGATAAAATTAAAATTATCAGGCATCTCCTTTTTAAAGCTTACTACAAAGCTACAATAATCAAAGCTATGTGGTACTGGCAAAAAGTTAGGAATACAGACCAATAGAATAGAATTGAGAGTCCAGAAATAAACCCTTGCATTTATGGTCAACTGATTTTTACCATGGTGCAAAGAGAATTCATTGGGGGAAAGGATGTTTTGTTTAACAAATGGTTTTATGACAACTGGATATCCATATTCAAAAGAATGAAGTTCAACTCTCCTTACACCATATGCAAACATTAACTCTAAACGGATCATATACAAAAATGTGAGAACTGTTCTTTTTACATTTAAAACTCCTAAAAGAAATTTGGGAATAAATCTTTGTGTCAGGGTTAGACAATGGTTTCTTAGATACTACACAAAAAGCACAGCGACAAAAGAAAAATAGAGAAATTGGAATTCTTTATCAAAATAAAAAATTTTTGTGCTTCAAAGAATACCATTAAGAATGTGAAAAGACAACCCACAGGTGATGAGAAAATATTTGTAAATTATACATCTGAAAAAGTACCTGTGTCAAGAATATATAAAGAATCCTTACAACTCAATAATAAAATGGCAAATGACCCACTTAAAAATTGGGCAGAGGATTTGAATAGACATTTTTTGAAAGAAAAAATTCAAATGGACAATAAGCACATGAAAAGGTGATTAACATCATTAGTCGTTTGGGAAATGCAAAGCAAAAATGCAACAAGATATCATCATATGCACTACGATGGCTAAAAATATAAAGAACAATAACAAGGGTGGACAAAGGATGTGGAGAAATTGGAACCCTGTGGCATTGCTGGTGAGAAATGTAAGCTGGTGCAACAACTCTGGAAAGTAGTTTGTCAGTTCCTGAAAATGTTACAGTTACAACATGACCCAGCAATTCTACTCCTAGGTATATACTCGAGAGAAATGAAAACATTTATGCCCACATAAAAACTTGCAGACTTTATCGTCTCATAGTTCTGGAGGATGGAAGTCCGTGATCAAGGTGTCAGAAGGATGGTTCCTTTTGAAGGCTTGAGGAAGAATCTTCTCTATGCCTCTTCCCAGTGGTTAGCTGGCCCTCTCTGGTGTTCACTGGCTTGTGGAAGCATCACCTGTATCTCTGCTCTCATCTTCACATGGTGTTCTCCTTGTGTGTGCCTGTGTCCAAATTTCCTCCTTGTACAAGGGCACCAGTCATGTTGGAATGGGGCCCACCTTAGTGACCTCATCTTAACTAATTGTGACTACAAAGACCCTATTTCCAAATAAGATCGCATTCTAAAGTACTGGGGGTTAGGACTTCCACATATACACTTTCAGAGGACTCAATTCAATCATGACGGGGAATGAATTCTAATGGGTTTTGGAACCTCATTTTGGGGGTGAATGAAATGTTCTAAAATTAGATTGTCATGATGGCTGTACAACTTTGTACTGAAGAGCACTGAACTGTGCACTTTAAATGGGGAAGTTAATGGTACATGAATTCTATAGCAATAAAGCAGTCCCTAATTATTTTCATTAGTGCCTCTTGGGGCATTTACTTCTGTTGCGTGATGAACTTAAGATTTTTAAAGTTTATTTTTTAATTGACAAATAAAAATTGTATATATTTATGTTGTACAATATGCTGCTTTGAAATATGTATACATTGTGGAATGGATAAACCAAGCTAATTATGATATGCATTAACTCACATATATATATTTTTTCTGTGGTAAGAGCACTTAAAGTGTACTCATAATACATTTAGAAAATCTTAGTGATTTTCTAGTATACATTTTTATTAACTGTAGTCACCAAGTTGTACAATAGATCTCTTGAAGTGATTCCTCTTGTCTAATTGCAATATTGAATCCTTTGACCAACATCTCTCCAATACTCCCTCAACTCCTTAAGCACCTGGTAACCACCATTCTGCTCTCTGCTTCTATAAGTGTGACTTGTTTAGATTCCACATATAAATGAAATCATGCAGTATTTGGTTTTCTGTGCCTGGCTTATTTCACTTAACACAATGTCCTCCAGGTTCATCCATGTTGTCACAAATGACAGGCTTTCATTTTTTAAGGCTGCATATTATTCCATTATGTATATATACCACATTTTCTTTATCTATTTATCAGCTAGTGGACACGTAAGTTGATTCTATACACTGGCTACGGTGAATAATGCTACAATGATCATGAAAGTGCAGATATCTGTCCAACATACTGATTTCATTTCCTTTCGATACTCAGTAGTGAGATTGCTGGGTCATCTGGTAGTTCTACTTTTGTTTTTTTACTTCTATTCAATATAGTGCTGAAAGACTGAGCAATTAGGCAAGAAAAAAAGGCATCACAATTAGAGAGGAAGAAGTTCAATTGTCTCTGTTTGCAGATGACATGATTTTACATATATATAGAAAACCCTAAAATTCCACGAAAAATTATTAAAACTAATAAACTAATTTAGTAAAGTTGCAGGATACACAATCAACATATAAAAATTACTAGTGTTTCTATACACTAACAACAAACTATCCAAAACAGAAATCAAGGAAATTACATTTATGATAGCTATAAAAATATGTAGGAATAAATTTAACCAAGGAGGTGAAAGACCTGTACACTAAAAATTTCTATAAAACATTGAGGAAAGAAATTAAAGAGAACACAAATAAGTAGAAAGATAGCCTGTGTTTATGGACTGAAAAAATTAACAGATTTGATGTAATCCCTATCAAAATCCCAATGATATTTTTCACAGAAATAGAAAAAAAAATTCTGAAATCTGTATGGAATCACAAAAGACCTTGTATAGCCAGAGCAATGCTGAGTAAGAAGAACAAAGTTGGAGGCATCACATTTCCTGATTTCGAGATGTACTACAAAGCCATAGTAATCAAAGCAGCATGACACTGACATAAAAACAGACACATTGACCAATGAAACAGACTAGAGAGCCCAGAAATAAATCCGTACATTTATGGTCAATTGATTTTTGACAAAGATACCTAGAATGCACCTCAGGAAAAGGACAATCTCTTCAATAAATAGTGTTGAAAAAACTGGATATCTACATGCAGAAGAATGAAATTGTACCCTTTTCTCATACCATACACAAAAATCAACTCAAAATGGATTAAAGGTTTAAACATAAGACTTGAAGCTATAAAACTACTGGAAGAAAAATATAGGGAAAAATCTCTATGATATTGGTCTGGGAAATAAATTTTTGGATATGACCCCTAAAACATGGGCAACACAAGCAAGAATAGACAAGTGGGATTACATCAAACTAAAGAAGTTTCTGCAAAACAAAGAAAACAATAAACAAAATTTAAGAGGTAACCTGTGGAATATGAGAAAATGTTCTCAAATTATACAACTGATCAGGGGCTCATATCCAAGATATATAAGGAGGTCAACATGATAGCAAGAAAAAAATAAACTGATTAAAAATGGGCAAACGATCTGAATTGACATTTCTCAAAAGAAGACACATAGATGGCTAATAGTATGTGAAAAAATGCTCATCACTAATCATTAGGGAATTGCAAATCAAAACCGCAATGAGATGTCACCTCATACCTGTTAGAATGGCCATTACCAAAAAGGGGAAAACTATGTGTTGGCGAGGATGTGGAGAAAGGAGAACCCTTGCACACTGTTGGTCGGAATGTAGATTAGCACAGCCATTGTGGACAACAGCATGGAGGTTCCTCAAAAAATTTGGAAGTGTTTTAAAGATTATCAAGTTCTCCTTCAATAAAGAGTATTGACATTTATAGGAAATTTACGTATTTTTCTTTGCATTAAAACACTCCTAGATGTCAAATTTGGGGATTTGATAAACAGGAAACTTGGACCTTAGAAAAAGTCATTTCTCCTTCTAGAATTGGCTTTTAGAAACAATTCTGTAGTTATGATTTCTAAGAATTCACAATGCTGTCTTAATTCCAAGAATGTACTATGAGCCAGATCAAGATATTGAGGCTACCCATTCAGTTGTTTAAACACAGGGCTATAGCTCTCTGTCAAAGGAACACAACTCACAAATCCTGAATTGAAGGTGATAATATTGTTAACTTTAGACCTTTACAGAAGAATATAATGTTTATTAAAAATACATTTTTTTGTAAGCAGGATGAAAATAAGCTCCTTCCTGGGCTCTGAGGTTCACAACTGAGCTATGTGCTATTTTTGAAATGCTCATTTAACCTCTCATATCCGTGGATTCCACCGTCTGCTGACGCATGGGTTTACAGACGCTGTCCTGGGTTTTAGAGGCTGGGTGGTGTGCAGGGTGTCCCAAAGGAAGGAGGATTAGAGATGGGAGGCCTGCCAGGAATTTGCCTGGTGAGAAACTTTGCTCCTCCAGGGGCCCTGTCGCTTTCCGCCTTAGCCGACTTAACTGGTCACACCAGAAGCTTGTTATTGTGGGTGATTCCTGCTTTTATATGAGTTCAGCAAGTATTTACTGCGTACTCAAGGGAATGAAATCTGTGTGGGATATGGAGACGCAAATGGGATGAATGAGCGGGAAATTAAGTTTGATAACACTGGCCTCTGCTATGCGTCGTGCTTGTTTTCTCAATTAAGCCTCCTAAGTATTCCCTTATCTTCCCCAGTTGGCAGGCGAAGAAGCAGAGGCTCAGAGAATTTAAGGCACTTGCTTGAGGTTAAACACGTCCCAGTGGACCCAGGACTTGAAACTTGTATATTTGGAATCAAAGCTGGAACTGACAGGGAAGGGAGAGAAGGAAGCAGGGAGGAAGAGGATGAAGAGCCAGTGAAGTTTGAAAAGCCTCCTGCATTTCAGGGGAGGGTTGGTCAGCACTGACCATTGTCTGACGTGCTGGACAGGCCAAGGAAGGTCAGACTTTGGGATGCTCTTGGCTCACTGAAGACCTGTGAAAGTGCCATTGTGGGGTTTCCATCGGGGGAGGATGGGAGCCAGACAGCGAAGGCTAAGGAAGGAGTGTATGGAAGTGGGTATCCTAGAGGTTCCTTTCCAACAAGTCTTTCACTGTGGCAATGGAGAAAAACAAGTCAGAAACTCAGGGGAAAAATGAGGATCCAGAGAAGACATTTTCCACTTAGGATGAAAAAGGCGCTGATAAGTGTGTATGGCATAAGAAAAGAGCCAATGCGAAGGGAAAAGAGAAGAAAGATACAGAGGTGGGGTCTGCTACTCAGGATCTGCCAGCAGGCAGAATCACCCCTGCCCGGGGAGTCCTTGCCCAGGGCTCTGCTGCATGGGGGTGGGGGTGGGGGCTGGCAGGGCAGCCCAGGAGAGGAGCGGAGGGCGAGGTGGGCACAGCCACTCTTCACGGCCAAGTCCTGAGGGGACACAGCATTCTGCTCCTGGACAACTGGGCACAGGGCGCCCTGACCGCCACCCAGGCGCAAGGGCATGAGGAAGGTAGTGTGGCTATGTGTCCAGGAAGAGGGATCGGGCTTGGTGGCCCCTGCCACGGCAGAGCTGCACAGAGATTGGGAGAGGGGCACAGAAGAACAGAGACAACGAGAGATCGGGTCAGTGTGCGATGGAAGGCCGTGATTCCAGAGGCGGGGCTGGGCGGGTGAGAGGCCGAGCACAGGCTTTGGGCTGCTTAGGAGGCCGCTGCTAAGACTGAAGAAAGTGGAGCGTAGCTGCAGTTGTCAAGAAACCTTGAGCAGGAAGGAAGGGAGCTGGGGCATTTATGACAAATGACTAATGAGATCGGTTCACTACAGCGTTAGTAGTACAATGTTTGTACATAAGAAATGCGACATAAAAAGGAGGAGATGGAGAAAAGTACATTTACGGATGCTGAGAACCTGGTGGAAATACAAGGATGGATCTGAAGCCAAGCCTATGTTCCCGTCTCAGCACTTCCCTAACCATGATTTCGGGAGCCTCATTTTCCTTCTAAGCCTGTGTTTTCTTATCTGAGAAGAGGGGGAGAGAGAATGACAAAGTCGCACACCTGTGCGGTGGCTGGCATGAAGGCGGTCATAGGTGGCTGGCGGGCTGAGCAGCCCTGGGAGAGTCACCAAGCCTCCCGAGGGGGCACAGCTCATCTGGGAAGTGGGGTCAGCCTCCTCCCTGGTAAGCTGGGTGGTGAGGGTGGCATTGGATGGAGTGACACCTCGCAGTGTGAATGAGCATCAGCTCATGTCACATCCCCTACCTGGGAGAGCACGGCAAATCTAGTCAACTGTTCTGAGTCATGATCACTGTGCTGCCATGAAAGTCATGGTGAGGGATATTTTCCACAATATTTTACTTTAGCCAAAGTAAACACACAGACACACAGACACAGACACACACACACACACACACACACACACACACACGCACTCTCTTACAAAGATTTCTGATCTAAACCTGATATATTGGCTTGTCTGCCCTCCAATCGTGTTGTTCATTGTCTTTATGAATGAACTGCCTGAGCTGAAAGTGTTTGGTGAATGCAAATGGGTCCTTTAAGTGCTCTCTGTTCATTTAAATTATCATTTAAGGACTTGACATATGTTTAATCACGGAGACTTTTTAATATGTGCTCCTTGTTCAGCCTAAGGAACTAAAGTAGTTTTCACATTACGGAATATGTTAAGGTAAGCTTAACTTTCTGTGCAAATGATTAATATTTTTATATATCAGTGACAGAGGACTCTTGTGCTGAGAGGTACAACATATTACCCAAGGCCCACCGATCTAACTTCTGATGGATAAGAGAATTCTTTTTTTTTTTTTTTTTTTAAGAAACGGTCCCATTATGATGCCCAGGCTGGTCTTCAACTCCTGAGCTCAAAAGATCTTCCACCCTCTGTGTCCTGAGTAGCTGGGACTATAGGCATGTGCCACCACACCCAGCCTTGCATAAAATAATTTTAATGCACTTTGATAGGTTCACAATGGGTTCATGTCTAAAGAGAGTCTGGGCGAGATGGCTCCATACGTAATGCTTCATCATATGATGGATTTTGTAAGTAGAAAAAAAATCTTGTGGTTTTTCAGAAAAAGAATGAAGAAATCAATAATAAGTGAATTAATTTGAAATAGAAACTGATGAGAATAGTCCTAGGTTATAATTATGTTTTATTGCTTAAAATATTGACCATATATTTTTGAAAACTAATTGAAGAGAGCTCATTTAATTCAGTATTTCTTCAATTTTCTGTCATTCATATATTCCCTTTATGTTTGTGCCATATTTGAGAGTCACTTATGTTACTTTTCATTAATTTTTTAAATTGATTCATACTTTTTTACCTAAATACATTTATTTGATAAGAAAAACTTTTAGCACTACTGTGAATATAAATCCGTCATCACTTGACATAAATACAAACACTCTGTGAACCTACACTCTTTAAAAACCACGTGCTGCTGATGAGTTGACCCCAGCGTGGTTGCAGCCCTGGGGAAAGGGAAGGCTCCCCCAAGTCCGGGCTTTCTCCTTGGCACCATCAAAGTCTGACACAGGAGAGCCAGGAGCCTGGTGGGTCCCACCAAGGCAAAGCCACCAGGGCCGCCTGTGCTCACGTGGGGTGATTCATGGTGCTGCCACAAGGAGCACACTGCAGGCACAGCTAGGGGGTCTCCACCTGGGGAAGCCGGGGGCGTTGTGCATTAGTTCCTGTGGGTGCTTTAGGTGGGCCTTTAAGTTGGGGAAGTGCATAGGCAGGTTGGGAGAGGTGGGGAATGCATGAACAGCAGGAAATGTTCCCTTTGTAATTGTAAAGAATCTTTTTACTTGGACTGTGGGTGATAACTGTGGTATAAGAATCAAGACCTCACAAGGACTGTCAACAGGTTTCTCAGAATTAAATGGGTTACCATGTGTTATTGTTATTTAACGCATGTCTAAGCACTTCCTAAAATCATCTCTTTTTCTACCTATATCGTGGTGTATTCCACAAGTGGTATAAGTCCCACAATTTTCAAAGTCCTGATCTGTTCTAACCATGAATTTTCCTCCTTAACACTCCCTTTACGTGGTTGTTTGCCTTTGCCCTGAACTTATCAGTGATGGGCTTATCTGGGGGTATTCCCAGTCTAAGTCGAGGGGCGTGCTGGATGTGTGTGTTTTCCCACCATCATAAAGTTGAAAACTCTTAAGTTGAACCATCGTAAGTTGGGAACAGTCTGTAACGATAAAAGCTGGTGGATCCCAGAAGGCGCACGGCACCACGATGGGCTCCTACTGCATCTGCTCGTAGAACATTTCATAGTTGATGCGAAAACAATAACTGGTTGATGGTGACATTCTGAATCTCAAGGGGGGCGGGGATTGTACATGGGAATGCATTTGTCATTTTATAGACACAACACTGCTTAGAAACCAAGAAACAACCATTAATGAAGTATGCGCCTATTGGAGGTGCGTTTGTTTGGTTCTAGATTTGATTGACTTGTTGGTTAATACATGAGAATCTCCTTGAGGTGAGATCTCCAGCCAGGTGGTGTAGTTTCTGGGTCAGCTTTAGTGGGAGCAAAACTATTGTATGACAAAAGGAATCAGAAGAGCCATTGCATCTTAAATGTGGGTCACGAATTTAGCAGAAGGGGTCACGGTAGAAATTTCTGGGGGTTACAGTCATGTCTGTATCACGATGGAGGCTTAGGTTGAAGCATTTATCAGAACCATCTAATAGCTTACTTAAGATTTGTGCGTTTCTTTGTATGCGAACCTCAAAAATAAAAAAAAGAATTATAAACATATATTGAACTCTAGTTAGTGACATGAGGAAATGAACCGATGTCTGCATCTTTGAAATGCATCAAAAACAATATAAATGTGACGGTTGATGACTGGGTAGCAGAATGATCGCTGGAAAGGCAAGTGGTAAAGTGAGTACAGTGAACTCTTAAATGTAGAATTGACATGGTGGATACGTGAATGTTCACTGGGAAATACTTTCAACTTTTCTACATGTTTGAAACATTTCATAATAAAATATCAGAAAACAAATAATTTCATATTAAATGCTGGCCACTTTGACCTTGCTTGTATCATTAGTTTTTTGCAATCACTCCTTGAGGCAAGTAGTATTATTGTTTTAAAATATGTTAGGGAACTGGGTTTCAGATTGTTTAAGGAAGTTGGTTGAACTTACGCAGTTGATAAGCAATAGAACCAGCATTCACAACCGTTTTATCTAGGTTCAAATTTAATTTCCATTGCAGTGCCTTGCTTTTTACCAATTAACAAACAAAGCATCTTTTGAGAGTTAAGGAGAGGTGTGGTGGGGAAGATATGTCCTGCTAGTGGAAAAGCAGCTCTAAGTTCCTGACTCTGAGTCAGGAGTGAGATCTGCCTTTAGAAAGAGCAGCTTATCATTGAACAAGGCACCAGCATCTGGGAATTTCCAGAACATCTCTAGTTTTGCCCTATATCCACAGCCTCTATCCTCATTTTAGTATGGGAACAAACCATCCCTAGCACTTGATTTTTATCTCCTACTTGATTCAACATATTAATACATATGGAACTACACTAATTCTCAAAGTTAAGCATTTAGTATTAGTTTAAAATCCTATAGAGATCAGAAGCATACTCTCACTTCTTTCCATGCATTTCTCTATAGTTCCTCAAAACGTATCACCACGTATTTTGATGTCATGGAGAAAAACGACATCCTGGGGGTAAGTGCCCGTGTTTCTGTGCAAGCTATGAAGCATCGGCTAAAGTTGTCTGCATGCTGTGCAATCTGGCTTTGCTCTTGGTTGCATCTGCAAAGTGAAGAGGTGGCTTGGTGATCTCTGAGATCTGGTCCAGCATGAACAACCTGTCACCTGTCTGATTTGCCCTCCAGTTCACAAGCATCCTTCAGTGGGGGCCCATGCTCACTGGATCCAGCTGGAGTAGTTGTCCTGGGATAGGCCTTTGTGTAGCAGTGGTATTTCTCTCCTCTGTTACCAACCGTATGGTATTGCAAGGACCCTGTTATAGGCCAATAAAGCGGGGGCGTTGGGCTGGAATGTCCCTGCACTGCCTCCACACACTTCCATCATCCCGCACCAGCACCTTCCTTTCCACAGAGTCTTTCCCAACACCTGGGCTCCAAGGATTCTTTTTCCTACAATTTCCTTCACTAATGCAGGGAAATGGAGAGGTTTCTGCACCTGCAGGTGCCTCCAGCCACTGGGTGTCACTGGTGGACCACAGAAATCTTGGAAAGGTGGTTCCCCAGGCAGAGCACATCATGGTTATGTTTTCAAAAGTGTTTTGCTTGGAAATACTTAATCACTTGTTCAACAAAAATATCATTTTCTAAACCACAAGGATTGAGAGTCTGACTGTACGAAGACACTCTAGTAGGACTCGTGTGTTCTACCAGAGCAGGGCTGACAGCTCTCACGGGCTGCAGGTCTTCACAAGGAGGCCACTAACATGACATGACTTTAAAGAAGATTAGTATGAGCTGTTTTTTTTTTTTTTTTGAGTGGGTAAATGCAATGAGGATGAAAGCGATTTTTCACTCTTAGTGAGCACCATGCCGAACCTACTTAACTCTGAAGGCTAAAAAATTAATGGATTTAAGCAATGGAGAATAAAGGAAAATGATTCTAAATGATAAATACTAACAATCCTTAAATAAAAAAATTGCTTAAATTATTCATTATCTGTTTCCTGTAACCTGCAGTGAGCAATGCCATCCCACTGCAGGCATCAATAGTGCATATATTTCACAATACTTGGGCGTGAGTTCACCCAAAGGAAATGACAGAAGGAATTTGAGAGAGAGGGTGACACTGACATTTTGGAAGTGGCAGCATTCTGAAAGTATCCACTTTAAAAAAGATCAAAATGTGCACAGATTCAAACTGAATATTCAGATTCTTAGATGCACATTTTATTTCATTGGTTCCATTATTTTCTCTTTTCAGTGTATTTTACTGAAATCATATATGAGAAAAATGCATGCATTAAAAATAAAAGAATATTTTGCTTATACAGAATAAATCCTGAAAACATACATTTGCTGTCTAGAGTTGAATGTGGACAATCTTAGCAAAAGTACAAAAAGAACACTTACCCTGGAAAAAAAAAATGAAGCCCAGGAAACACATGTCAAAAAATACACATTTGGGATAAGAACGCTCAATAAAATAGGCATCGATGGGGCTTACCTAAAAATGATACAAGCCATTTATGACAAACCCACAGCCAACATCATACTGAATGGGGAAAAATTGAAAGCATTCCCACTTAGAACTGGAACCAGACAAGGTTGCCCACTAGCTCCACTTCTATTCAACATGGTGCTGGAAGTCCTGGCCACAGCAATAAAGCAAGAGAGTGGAATTAAAGGCATACAAATGGGAACAGAAGAGATCAAACTCTCACTATTTGCTGATGACATGATATTATATCTAGAAAACCCCATGGATTCAACCAAGAGGCTCCTGGAATTGATAAATGAATTCAGTAAAGTCTCAGGATATAAAATCAATACACACAAATCAGAGGCTTTCATATACACCAATAGCAGTCATACCGAGAACCAAATCAAACACTCAATTCACTTTCCAATAGCAACAAAGAAAATAAAGTACCTAGGAATATATTTAACTAAGGAGGTAAAAGACCTCTGCAGGGAGAACTATGAAACATTGAGGAAGGAAATAGCAGAGGAGGATGTAAACAGGTGGAAAACTATACCATGCTCATGGGTCAGCAGAATCAACATTGTTAAAATGTCTGTACTACCCAAAGTGATCTACAGATTCAATGCAATCCCTATTAAAATACCAACATCATTCTTCACAGATGTAGAAATATTAATTTTACGCTTCGTATGGAACCAGAGAAGACCCCGCATAGCAAAAACAATTCCAGGCAATAAAAACAAAATGGGAGGTATCAATTTACCAGACTTCAAACTTTATTATAAGGCTGTAGTAATCAAAAAAGCTTGGTATGGCACAAAAATAGAGCCATTGGTCAGTCGGACAGAACTGAGAACCCAGATGTAAAACCATCCTCATATAGCCATCTAATCTTTGACAAAGCAGACAAAAACATACACTGGGGAAAAGAATCTTTATTCAATAAATGGTGCTGGGAAAACTGGATAGCCGCATGTAGAAGACTGAATCCGGATCCACACCTTTCACCTCTCACAAACATCAACTCACGCTGGGTAACAGATTTAAACCTAAGGAGTGAAAATATTAGAATTCTAGAGGAAAATGTTGGAAGTACTCTTCTAGACATTGGTCTAGGCAAAGAATTTATGAAGGAGACTCCAAAGGCAATCACAGCAACAACCAAAATAAATAAATGGGACCCAATCAAATTAAAAAGCTTCTGCACAGCTAAAGATACTGTCACAAGAGCAAACAGACAACCTACAGAATGGGAGAAAATTTTTGCATGCTACAAATCTGATAAAGGGCTGATAACTAGAATCTACTTAGAACTGAGAAAATCAACAAGAAAAAAATCAAACAACCCTATCAAAAAGTGGGCAAATGATATGAACAGAAACTTTTCAAAAAAAGACAGAATAATGGCCAAAAAACATAGGAAAAAATGCTCCATGTCTCTAATCATCAAGGAAATGCAAATCAAAACCACAGTGAGATATCACTTATCTCCAATGAGTCTGGCCTTTATCAAAAAGTCCCAAAACAATAAATGTTGGCGTGGTTGCAGAGAGATAGGAACACTCATACACTGCTGGTGGCACTGCAAACTAGTGCAACCTCTGTGGAAAGCAATATGGAGATACCTTAAAGAGATACAATTAGAACTACCATTCGATCCAGCAATCCCATTACTGGGCATCTACCCAAAAGATCAAATGATACTCTATGAGGAAGACACCTGCACCCGAATGTTTATAGCAGCACAATTCACAATTGCAAAGATGTGGAAACAACTCAAGTGTCCATCAATACATGAGTGGCTTAATAAAATGTGGTATATGTATACCATGGAGTACTATTCAGCTTTAAGAAACAATGGTGACATAGCACCTCTTGTATTCTCCTGGAAAGAGCTGGAACACATTCTACTAACTGAAGTATCCCAAGAATGGAAAAATGAGCACCACATGTACTCACCATCAAGTTGGTATTAACTGATCAACACATAAGTGCACATATAAGAATAATATTTATTGGATGTCGGGCAGGGGGGAGGGGGGAGGAGGGAGGAGGAGATGGGCATATGCATAAACAATGAGTGCAATTTGCACCACCCAGGGGATGGACATGCTTGAAGCTCAGACTTGTTGGGGAGGGGGAGGCAAGGGCAACATACGTAACCTAAATATCTGTACCCCCATAATATACTGAAATAATAAAATACACTTTTGGGTCAAAACCTTTCATCATGTAAAGGAGCTGCAGAGGCTCAGGCAGAGATGGTGGAAAGGAAATCCCCTTGTTTTATTAGTCCCATTTCATTACTTTCAGACAAGAAAATGAAAGACTGCAAATCAACAAATCTGTAATGAATACGTGAAAACAGGCAGGAATCATCATTATTTTGCACAGTGTCCTGTCACAAGGGCCCAAAGAAGAAACTCTCCCAGGCCTAAGTGTCAACATCAGGCCCGCTGTTCCTCCTGGAGACCCTGGAACTCTGTGGCTGTGTCCCTCCTCCCACCAAAGGAAAACTACCAGCTATGTGCTGCAGGATGAGAACTAGTACCTGTGGCCTACTGGTAGCAGCAGGAGCAGTTAAAGCAGTACATTCTATTGTCTTACTCTGCTTCCTTCACTCTTACTTTTCACACCTAATTTTTAACCTATTTTATCTTGCTTATTAAAGAAATCGTTGCAAGCTATGCAAGCAAATAACAACTGTACATGGCTGTTTATGCACCTCACCTTAATTCCTTTCTGAAGTAAGGAGAGGTAGAGGAATGAAACAACAAAAAGAGAGAGTAAAGTGCACGTGTGGTCTGCGGGCCGTGGGCAGCCTGCGGTCTGTCAGTCCCAGGCACAGAGCGAGGCGGTGGCTCTGCGAGGCGGGTGTGGGCCCTTTCTTCTGTCGCTCGGGAGGAAGCGCTTGGACAGGAGAGAGCAGAGCAGAGCTCTGGAGGTCTGTGTGTGGTGGGGACGACGTCCCCTCTGACTGGGAGATGTCACTTGGCACCCTGAAGGGAGGGGACATGAATGAGAATCTACACGGAGTCCACACCAGGAGACGCAGCTGGGGGGAGGGCGGCAGGTGATTTCATTTGCTCCCCCAGCTCAGGCAACCACGCAGGCACTTTCGTAGCACTTAGAGCTTTCCTGAGGAAGCATGTAACTAGTTGTGATAATACCATCAGTTTACACACCTTCACACACACAGTCTTCGGCACGCTTACTTCCCAAAGTGCCCGGAGAGGTCAAGTAGCTTGTGTGTAGCCTGTGGTGAGCCAGCCACGCGGCGGAGGAGCCAGCTCGGCAGAGAGCAGGCGGCCTTCCGGCTCTGCGCCCTTGTCTCTGTGCCAGATGTCGCCAGAAAGGGGCAACGCTGAACGTGCTGCGGGAAAGAGCCCAGCCGCCAAACTGAGCCAGTGGTGGGTGAGAATATTCTCCATGACTTCAAGGCACTGATCTACTTTGTGGACCATGTGTGGGCTTAATGTGGGGGTAGTCCAGTCCCACTTAACACATATGCTCCTTCGTGGCGGGCCTCACCATGGCACTGGGAAAACCGGGAAGAACGAGACGCCCTCCCTGCCCTGGGAACACAGGCAGAGTGGGTAACAGAATGGGTAACAGAAGAGAAAATAGAGAATGCGGCCAGCAAGTCCCAGATTATCTCAAGATGATCACTCTGCAATTACGGAGCAAACCCTGGTTAAGTCAGGACATTAAGTAAATTCAGAAGGGTTTTGTAAACCCGTTGCAAGACGTGCTAAAAAGAAAAAGAAAAAAAACTCCAAGTATTCAAAAGAGTGCTCCTGGGTTCACATGTGTGGAAGGAGACTACAGAGAGTCGCTCCTGCCCCGGCTGCGGCGGGAGAGGCCTGCGTGGGTTGCCTCCCGGGCACTCTCCCAGGTGCTGGCCTTCGGTGCAAATGTTGGTGGGCCGCATGAAGTCGGATGTAAGCGGCTGTGAAAAGGGCTGCTCTTGAGGTGTAAGAAGGTGTTACGAAGCCCTGAAGAGGGAGAGATTGATTTCTCTGAGTGTCAACAGGGTGGGGAGGTCCAGAGGCCTCACCCAAACAGCCGGGATGGAACAGACCTGGAAGGAAGCTGGGGTGTTGCAGGTGAGAAGGGGGACGTCACATGAGACCTGCAGTTCTCAGACCTGAGCCTTGATCCTCAGCACCCTAAAAGGACTTGTTCAAAGATTTCTGAGCCTGTCCCGGGCTTCTGATTCAGGAGGGCGTCGTGGGACCCAAGAATTTGCATTTCCAACAAGTTTCTGGGTGAGGCGATGCTGATGTTAAGAAGCAGGGTTTTAGATGCAAGGGTGGGGTGGGGGCTCTGCACTGAGGATTTTATTGGTAGCAGTTTTCCCAGTGCCCCATCTATGTGCACCTTCCCCCTGGGGGACCCACAGTGCACCTGCCTGGGGCAGCCCCAGCCAGGCATGGCCCACGGGAGGTGGCTGAGCTTTTCTGCCTTGTATCTAGGACAGCAGTGCTTCAGAGCCAGGTGGGCAGGTGGGGTGGCCTGGCAGGGGGCTGGCCAATTGCTGAGCCGCCTCACTGTGGGTCCCTGCTGACTGGCACAATGGACTCAAGCCAGGCGGTGAGAGAACAGAGACATGTGCTATGCCCTGGCAGCTGTGGAACGTAGCAGGGGTGTGGATAGAATCCCTAACCTTGGCAAAGGGGCTGACTGTGTTGATTATACATCAAATTGGGATCAAGGATCAGAGTAGCAGAAGTAATTCCATCACATCTTATCTCTGGGCTGCAGGGTCACACTGCTAAAGCTGCTGGAAATTGCAAAGCTCGGGAGCCTGGAGAGCGCGGCAGTGAGGACTGGCTAACCCCGGAATGGCTCTGCAGAGCGGGCAGAGGACCCGCCGTTTATCGAGGACCCGGTGGCCCTGACATTGGGCTGGGGCCTTTGCACACATTATCTCTTTAAATTTTCACAGTGTTCTCTGCCTGCAATATGTGTTAATATTACCACTTTGCTGATGGGGAAACAGCCTAAGAGTGTATCTAACTTTCCACAACCACAGGCAGCAGAAACATCTTGAGCAGCCAGAATATTCCTGAGGATAACTTGGCTTTGAAAGTTGTAGCAACCTCCTGTCACTGGCTCCCTCTACCTCCCAGCTGAGTCAGTTGAGATTTATTAGAGCTCAAGGTCATCCTTTATGTTCTGTGTGGAAAATGCACAGCCCAATGCCTGGCATATTATTAGTAATCAATAAATATTTGATTCTAAGAAAGTGCAAATGTGCACGCACATACACAAGGTGTTGAACAAACACATCTGGGGTCCTCAAACTCTCTGCGGCTCTTTGGTAGAGCCCCCTTGTAGGTCCGTGTGCTGTAGGGTATACACTCAGGATGTAAATGGCTATACCTGTAATGATAGGGTCACTGTGGGATTTTTCTTT